>JAVKPL010012258.1:0-58895 GCA_032173675.1 Gastrolobium villosum | reverse complement strand
GGTGCAATGATTGATGTCAAGAAAGGAGAGTTAACAATGAGGGTATTGATAACTTGGTTGCTGCTCATTTTCAAGATAATTTTGAAATGAATAACTCTGTCTGTGATTCTGCCATTTTTGAATTTTATGGAAATAATGCATCTGATCATGATCTTGCTTGTGCATTAAGGTCTTACCCCACTAAGTTCTTTGGTGATAAACATTTTGAGTCTCTTGAACTGCATGAGAGAATCACCAAACCCCTTAAACCATCCATAGTAGAACCACCTGAAGTGGAGTTAAAGGAACTCCCAACTCACCTTAAGTATGCGTTCCTAGGAAGGGACAATACTCTCCCTGTCATTGTAGCAGCTGCCCTCAAAAATAATGAGGAAAGTCAGCTCCTAAATGTACTTAAAAATCACAAAAGAGCCATAGGTTGGACCATGGCTGATATTAGAGGAATTAGTCCTACTTTCTGTATGCACAGAATAAGGCTAATTGATGAGAATGCCAGTTCCATTGAGCCTCAAAGAAGGCTCAATCCAACCATGAAAGAAGTGGTTAAAAAGGAAGTAATTAAATGGTTGGATGCTGGTGTGATCTATCCTATTTGTGATAGTAGTTGGGTGAGCCCTTTGCACTGTGTCCCTAAAAAGGGAGGTATCACAGTTGTGCTCAATGATAAAAATGAGCTCATTCCCACTCGAACCATAACAGGTTGGAGAATTTGTCAGGACTTTAGGAAGTTGAATACTGCTACCAAAAAAGACCATTTTCCCTTGCCCTTCATAGACCAAATGCTGGACAAGCTTGCTGGACAAGAATACTTCTGTTTTCTTGATGGGTATTCTGGTTATAACCAGATACCCTTAGCTCCAGAAGACCAGCATAAGACAACATTCACATGTCCATATGGCACATTTGCATTTAGGAGAATGTCTTTTGGACTTTGCAATGCTCCTGCCACCTTTCAAAGGTGCATGACTGCCATTTTTAATGACATGATTGATGAATATGTAGAAGTCTTCATGGATGACTTCTCTGTATTCGGAAATTCATTTGAAAAATGCTTGCTGAATCTGTCTAGAGTTTTACAGAGATGTGAGGAGACTAATTTGGTCTTGAATTGGGAGAAGTGCCATTTTATGGTGCAAGAGGGTATAGTCCTAGGCCACAAGGTTTCAAAATCTGGTTTAGAGGTGGATAAGGCTAAGATTGCACTCATTGAAAAGCTACCTCCACCTAGAGATGTCAAGGGAATAAGAAGCTTCTTAGGCCATGCAGGGTTCTATAGAAGATTTATAAAGGATTTCTCTAAGGTAGCTAAACCCTTAAGTAGCTTATTGGAGGTTAATAAGCCCTTTAATTTTGATGAGCCTTGCTTGAAGGCTTTTGAAGAATTAAAAACCAAACTGATTTCTGCCCCTATAATTGTGGCACCTGATTGGTCCTTACCTTTTGAGGTGATGACTGATGCTAGTGATTGGGCCCTAGGTGCTGTGCTAGGGCAGAGGAAGGATAAGATTTTTCATTCCATTTATTATGCAAGCAAAGTCTTGCAAGGTGCCCAACTGAACTACACTGTGACTGAAAAAGAGCTCCTGGCAGTTATATTTGCCTTTGAAAAATTCAGGAGCTATTTGTTTGGGGTAGAGGTCATTGTCCACACTGACCACTCAGCCATCAAATACTTAATGGAAAAGAAGGATAGCAAACCTAGGCTTATTAGATGGATGTTACTCCTACAAGAATTCCAAGTAAAAATTGTAGATAGGAGTGGCACCCAAAACCAAATAGCTGACCATTTGTCTAGGTTGAAGTCCAACACAACAGAGGAAGACTCTGCACCAATCAGGGACATGTTCCCTGATGAGTCTTTATTGGCCTTAAGTTCTTTAAACACCCCTTGGTATGCTGACTTTGCCAATTACTTGGCAGCAGGTGTGATGCCTGATGATTTAAACACACATAAGAGAAAGAAATTTCTCCATGATGTGCAATTCTATTTTTGGGATGATCCACATTTATTTAAAAAATGTGCTGACCAAGTTTTGAGGAAGTGTGTTCCAGAATTGGAGCAAAACCAAATTCTGCACAGCTGCCACAATTCTCCATATGGAGGACATTTTGGTGGGGTAAGGACTGCAGCCAAGGTGTTGGAATCTGGCTTTTATTGGCCAAGTATTTTTAAGGATGCTTATACTATAGCTAGTAAGTGTGATAGGTGTCAAAGGACTGGCAATATCACACGAAGGAATGAGATGCCTCTAAATCCTATTCTTGAGGTTGAAGTGTTTGATGTGTGGGGGATAGATTTCATGGGTCCCTTCCCTCCATCAAATGGGAATAAGTACATTCTTGTAGCTATAGACTATGTGTCCAAGTGGGTGGAGGCAGTGGCCTTACCCACTAATGAAACCAAAACTGTGTGCAAGTTCCTAAAGAGCTACATTTTTACTAGGTTTGGTACACCTAGATGCATAATTAGTGATGGAGGCAGCCACTTCATAAGTAGGCAGTTTGAAAGCCTCCTCACTAAGTATGGTGTCAAACATAGGGTGGCAACACCTTACCACCCACAAACAAGTGGTCAGGTGGAGGTTACTAATAGGGAGATTAAGAAAATTTTGGAAAAAGTAGTTGGTCCTTCTAGAAAGGACTGGTCACTTAAGCTTGAAGACTCCCTGTGGGCATACAGAACAGCCTATAGAACTCCAATAGGTTGCTCACCATATAGACTCATTTTTGGTAAGGCATGTCACTTACCATTAGAGTTGGAGTACAAGGCCTATTGGGCTCTTGCAAAGCTGAATATGGATTACAAGGAATCCACAGAGAATAGGTTGCTTCAATTAAACAACTTAGATGAAATTTTTAATTCCAGGCTTAAACTTTTTCCTGGAAAACTGAAGTCCAGATTGCTCTTGGCCCTTTTGAAGTTTTTCCACATTGGGCAATAGAGATTCAAGGTAATGATGGTCGAAGGTTCAAAGTAAATGGAAAAGATTGAAAGTGTACCAAGGTGAACCTGTCATTAGAGACAAGGCAATTGTCCCTCTAGTTGACCCTTCTTAACTGTTTTGTGGTGTTGCAGTAGTTGTCAATTAGTTAGTTAGAATTTTTGGTTTTGTTTTTTTTGTGTCTTGTCCAAGTTATCCTGCATCTGTGATCTGTAATATAGGTGTGTAAAAAATAAAGAGCTGTCAATACATCAGTGTTTTCTTCTTTTCATCCATCATGAATTGTCCACCAATTATCCAGATTTGTTGAGTGTAAAGGAAGAGAGTGAGCAGATAAGTAAGTTTGGGGTAGGAGAGTTCTTCCTATGATAATTCCATTTAATTGGGATAGCTCAGTCAGATGCACATACATGTTTAAAAAATTTTAGGTGCACTGACTGCTGCTCGATCATACCAGAGAGTGATCTCTGTTTGCTCTCTTTGAAAATCAATTCACCCAAGTAGTTTTTTAAAAAAAAAGTCCTGCAGTGTAAATAATTGGGATTGATTCCCATTGTTTCCTTTGGGCCTTTTTAAAATTAAGAGCCCAAGTCCTTCAAAAGGCACGATGAGCCCTAGGGAGGTGTTCGGTAGTTGGATTATATTTAAATTGGGCTGTGCCATCAGCCCAACTAATAAACCGTTTTCTTTTTTTTATTTACTTGGGCCTGATTTTCATTTTATCAGCCCAGTCCTATTCATTTATTTTTTTGATTTTTTTTGTTAACTGGGCTTGATTCTAAGTGGGTCAGCCCGTTTTTATTCTTTATTTAATAAATTAATTATTCATTAATTTATTCTGTTCTATTAATTCTGATGCAAATTTTTATTTTTATTTTTATTTTATTTTATTTTATTCTTTTTATTCCTTCTGATCTTCTCCGCTTCCCTGAATCGTTCTTCTCCTTCCCAATGCTCTGCGCAACATTGAGCCACTAAAACATTTAATGCTCTTCTGAAAAGAAGCAACTTTTTTAGAATAGGGAGATGACTCATGGGAAAGGACAATTCCCTCTCTGCGCAGGGATGTGACTTTTCTTCTTTAGTCACATCCATTAAATTGTGCTGAGTACCCTAACTGCCATTTTAGTTTTGTTGTTATAATTTCTCTTTCTAAAAAAACCTCACCGTTTCCTTCGCGCACCCCCCATTTGTACCCACTCCGTGCCCTAGCTCCCATCTTTCTTCTCCATCAAACTCTCATTTCGTCTTCCTCCCATATCATTTCTTTCTTTCTTTCTTTCTTCTCGTCTCCTTTCCCTAAACGCCAGACGTTCTCACCGCGCGCTGCGTCCAGCGAAAAAGGTTCGGCTCTCTTACATCCTTGTGTCGGTTCTCTCCGAATTTCTTCACCACTTTCGCGAACCCAGGTATGTTCTTCCATAACCTTAACTTATTTTGATTTGTGCTTCAAACCTTATTTTTGTTCTTGTTCCCCTTTGTTGAACCTGATTCTCTCTGTCAGGACTTTTCTTTGTTTTATTTATTTTCTTAATTTTTTAATTTATTTACTATTTTTATCTTTTATTGTTTCTGGTTTATAATAATATTTTTATTTTGTTCGGGATTCGATTTCATGAAAAGGTTTTTAATTTTTAATTTCTTATACATTTATATTTATATTTATTTTTTCTTTTCTATTTTTTTTCTATTTTTCTATTTTATATAAGTGCAAGCACTCCCTGATTTTTGAAATTTCTTGCATGCACCTGTTAAATTTTTTTTTTTTTTTTTTTTAGACTTTTCTAAGTGGTGAACCGGTTACATTGCTTTCACTGTTGTGTATTTGTTCTTCGTCTGATATAAAAATTCTCAGTAATTATTTTTTTTATTCTGTTAAATTTTATTATTTATATATTCTAAAAATTATGATAATAATTTATTTATTTATTTATTTATTTTATTATTGCTGATTCGTTATAATTTAATGAATGCTGGGAGTTACTAACCAATTATTCTTATCTCGAACTGTTACTGAATCATACTCAGTAACAATGCCACCAAGAACCTTGAACGGTGGGCAAAAAACTAAAGCTCTCCGTGAAAAAAAGACTAAAAAGAAGGCAGTGGCCGAACCATCCGCCCCTCAAGAACCGCCTGTTCCACCAAGAGTATCACAAAGACTCAAGGAGCTAGAAGCGGGCAAACTGCGCATTCATTACGAACGCGGCTTCGACCTCACTGAAGATGGGGGATATATGGAATTGTTCGTATGGCAACATGTGGCACCATGGAAATGGGAAATATTTGCTAGTCACCCTTCTATGCAAGTACCTGTCCGGTTAGTTCACGAATTCGTGGCTAACTTCCCAGATGAGCATGACCCGCAACAAGTCCTCGTTCGAGGGACGCTGGTGGACATCTCCCCAGCCAAAATTAAAGAGATTTACGATCTCAAGGACGGGGATTATAATTGGTATTTGAAGTTTCTCACAGACCGAACTCAACCTAACGTTCACTCAATAATGGCGAAAGTCCTCACGGGAAATCCCAATACCAAATGGGATTCTGAGACAATGTTCACGAATGAGCTCACCAAAGAAGCTCAGGTATGGGCCAAATTTGTGAGGCACCGAATATTCCCTAAGTTGCACATGAACCACTTGACAACAAGAGTTGGTGTGGTGGTCTACTGCATACTGCAAGGATTGCCATTTTACCCCGAGAGGCTTATCCACCAGGAGCTGTGTGCGAACTCGAAGAAAACCACAGGAGCATTTTATTTCCCATGTCTGGTAAAGCTATTATGTGATGACGCTGGAGTCCCACCCTCTCCTGAAGACAGTGACATGGTCCCACTCCCTAAGTCACCAATAAATGAAGTCTGCCTAAAAAGGATAGCTGAGTCTAGCCTGCGTAAAAAAAGAAAAACATCTACTCAGCCTCCTCAACGAGCAGGAAAGGGTCAGGTCTCTGAGAATCAGCCTCCTCCACGAGCAGCAAAGGGCCAGGTCTCCGAGATGAAAGATCAAATCATGGAATTGCAGCAATGTGTAAGAGGATTGATTACATATATCAAAACCTCTAGACGTTGTTGTAAGAAATCTTATCAAGAAACCTTCCCTCAAGATGAGTTTCCTGAAATTCCAGCCCATCTATTACAACAAATCGGTGATGAAGGGACGTCAAGAGCTGCTGAGCAGGGATCTGATGATGACGTGGTCGATGTAGATGATACTTTTTCGGAGATCTGATATTCAGTGATTGGTACCCAGGTTCTTTATTCATTAATTTTATTTGTTTATTTGTTCATTAAATTATTTATTTATTTATTTATTTATTTATTTACTTATTATTTTACGTTTCAATTTATTATTTTGTATTGCTGTGAGGACCCAGCTTAGTTTTAAGTTTGGGGTGATTTTTGTAATCATGTGCTTTCACCAATTTATTTTGTAGTTTACTCTGTTTTATATGCTGAATTTATAGTAACTTGGAAATAATTTATAGCTTGATATGTTTAACATGATCATTGCTTGAGTATAACCAGATTTAATTTAATTTAATTCCTAATCAATTAAGGATTTAACTTAGTTGATCAGTGTTACATAAGTTTAAAATCAATTGGCATGCCTTTCAATTTTGTTGAAACCTCTGATTTGCTGATTCAATGATAATCCACTGGTTAACAACCTATGTGAGGTATTTTGAACCTAAACACTTTATTCCTTTGAGAGTGATCATTGGTTATTATGTATTGATGTTTTGAATGCTGCACTCTGTTTGGATGACCAATATGCTATTTCTGTGTGAATGGGGCATTGTTTCTGATTATTTAGCCTAGAGCCAAAAGCCTTACCCTTCAATTATATCCCTTGGTCCCTTAATTTGAGCCTGAGCCTTTCTTTTCTGTTTCACCCTGATATTATAAGCCAAATTCCTTGACTACCCTATATAGCTATCTTTAGTGTTTAGCTAATGCTCGTTAGCTTAGAAATACAAAAGGCTAAATAAGGCAGAGGGAAATTGGTTGAAAAAAGAAAAGGAAGGAAAAAGAAGGAAAAGTCAGGAGGTAAAAAAAAATGTTTAAAAAAAAAAAAAAAGAGAACAAGTGATCTTATAAAAAAGGAGTCTTTGAAAAATAAAAAGATCTCTGAGTTTACTTTTTAAAAGAAGAAGGAAAAAGGCAAAAGTAAAAAGAATAAAAAAAAAGAAATAAAAGAGGTAATCAATACAAGAGGGAGAAGAAAGTCAGTAATTTCCCTTTGTCTTGTTTAGGCAAAAATATCAGAAAAGCTAAAGAGAATTAGTTAGACACTAGAGGGTTAGCTTAGTTAGCCAAGTGACTAGAAAAACAAAGACCCTAGCCCTGCCTCTTTACAAGCTCTAAAGACCCTATGATGGAAGTAGCATGTTGGACTTCAAGTTTCTGAATGGTTGTGTAGATTGGAAACATTCATGCATGATGACAATGAGTGATCCTTCCTTATTAAAAAAAGTGTGATTTTTTGAAAATGTCTGAAAAGGAATTCAGTGGTTGTCAATTGAACCAATTTAAATTAAGGTTTGCAACTGATTGAATGTGCATGAGTTTTGATTGAATGCTTCTTTAATTACTGATTGACTGGAGTTAGATGATTAATTAGATGAGGAATTGGTTAACATTAAGCCTGGTCAATACTTAAAGGAGTGTGATGTTTTGCATAGATAGTTTATAAATTTATCTAAGTTACAAGTTTAATTTAATGATGCTAAGTGATTTCCTGATAAAAGTTTGTTTGATTGCTTGAGGGCAAGCAATTGGTTAAGTTTGGGGTATTTTGTTAGCACATATTTATATATAATTATATTATATTATTTTATGATATTTAATTGTCTTTGGATTATTAATTGGTGTTTTTGCAGGTAAATTATGCTCAATTGAGTTAAGTAAGGATATTTGTAAAAATTAAAGGTAAGAAGTAAAAATAGTAATATTTGTCTTTTTACTCATTTATTTTATTTATTTTTATCTTCAGATTAAATGAAATAGAGAGAAGCAGTCTGGACCGTTGGATTGGAGGAGATGAAGGGCTGTGATGGAAGGACAAGAAGCTGATAGTTCTGAAAAAGAAAAGAAGAATATAAAATAAAAATACAGATGGCAGATGAGGGATATAGCTTTAGAATTACTTTTCTGAAAAAGAGACAAAAGTTCCGTTCGAGTTTTTCTTTCTGTTTCTTTTCTCTTTTCTTTCGTTCGAATCCTCTCTGCTCTAGAGAGATTATTTTTGCTTTCGTTTCTTTTGTGTGGATCTGCTTGTTCGCCTGCTGTTCGTTCATCTTCGACCTTGGAGGGCTTTGACAACGCATCTACAAGGGAGAAGGGTTGCGGATCTGCTTGCTTATCGGTAGATTTCTTGTAGTTTTCTGTAAATCGAGTTTAGGGTTCTTTAATGTTTGAAGGATCCGTTTTGTGTTCTGAATACTTGGTATCTCTGTTCTTATTTTTCGGATATTGCAGTATTTCAGATATGGGTTTTTGATTCTTTTCTTTTCTGGGTATGTCGAATGATTGGATGCATGTTTATTAATTAGTTCTTTGCTATTTTGATGTTTTCTTATTCGATCGGTTCTTTTACTCTTTTTAACTCAAGAGATTCATGGGAATGAACCTTGAGTTCTTCAACAGAAGCAATTTGGGAAATGCGTTTCTGTTAAGGATCGATTGAACCCCTTAGATTAGGGATAATCAAGGGTGTTTTCTGATAATTTCTGTTAAAGATTCAAGATCCTTTGGAAAAAGATGATCTTGAATGTTAGGGTTGATTCTGGGAAGTCTCGACCTGTATAGTTGTAGTGTTTCGGAATATGGGATAAACTCGCTGTAGCTTTGAATGAAATTGCAGGAATGCAATATCTTTTGTGTAATCCATGATTTTTGCATACTCAGAAGCCCTTTTCATTGTTAAAAATTTCTCACTGTTAGAATATATCTTGATGTTTAATTAGAATATAATAAAGATATCTTTTACCATAAACAAAATAAAACCAATTAAAGGATTATTAATTCAGATTAATAGAAGGAAAAATAATTCAACCTGTTCCCTGAGAACGATAACTCTTTTCTTTTTGAAAATATACATCTCAACATCTATGCAATAAAGTATGGGTTTATCATTTATCGTTTAACATGATCATACAAAATTTCCTACACACACAATATTTTATGGTGCCCGCAGCAGAAAAAAAATTCCGGCATACAAAACGAATCTCTATAACATAACACAATCATTTTTCCTATAACATGACTCTTATAAACCCTTAAAATATTAATGCTTTATTTTTATATCATTCTCTTTCTAGACAATAATATAATATAAACATACATTCTACTACACTTAATTTTTATTTTTTTTAATTGAAAAATGTAAAATAGTGTAAGAACTATGGTGTATAAATAACAAGATCTCTAATTACGTTACAAAAATAGAACTTATCTTCTAGTGCAGCATCAAAATTCAAACTAGCCCACTTATTTTTAATATATATTCTTTAAAAAACTAAATCGCATCTCACTTCTTAATAGGTACTTAAATGGGAGAATAGTTTCCACCAGGAGAAACTATTCCTCTCCTACATACAGATCAAAACTCATAGCAAGTTATTTCCCCCTTTTTTTCCAAAAAATCGTTGGCCTAATATATTTTGTATTTATTACATAAGAAAGCATGCATCATAGGGAAATATTTTATATGCTTCATGACCATCCAATAATTTGGTGCTCCCTCTCACAACATTATTCTTTTCTTTCTCTTTTTATCTCTGATATTTTTTCTCTTTTCCAATCTTACCCTCTCATTTATATTAAGGAATCACTTAAAAAATAATGGTCCCGGATCATAATAAATTATCTCCCCTCCTATAATAGGATATTCACAATTTCCTACTTAAATTATACTGTTTTTTATTACTTTAAGATTTTTTGCTCCTCTCGCATAATAGTATGCTATATTTAATTTATTTTATTATAAACACGCGTCTTATAGATTGTTAAGCAATTAGGATTATGTCTTTTAAATAAATAAAAAACTCTCTTCTATTGACTCTTAGCGGCCTAGCTAGCTAGTAGGTTTACCTTTGTTTTAAAAAATAATACGCTTTTACTATGAATTTTGACACATTATTAGATCAAAAGAAGTTTGAGGTGAAAAAGCGACCGGCACGTCCGTCCGAGTGAGCTGAAAAACTTGTTCCGTCGATCTAAACCTATTTTACATTAACCAAAAACAAACAAACACTCAACCATCAAGGTTGCCAGGTTGTAAAGCTCGGTCCGCCTGTTTGACAGGCAAGGCAGGTCAATTCATCTGGTTGAGCTCAGGGGTACTAACGGACTTCGCCTTTGGTCTTACAAGATTAAACTTGTATCAAAATGTGTCTGTTACATGTTATGAATATAATTATTGACACTGACCTGACTTATTTACAAAAAGTAAAAGCCTAATCTAACATGTTAATTTATTTAAAAAAATAAAATAACAAAAATTTATTCAAACAGAATATACAATCAGCAGCACTAGTAATTCCATAAATATTCATAAATTCAATGTATATCTAAACAACATGATATAGAACAAAATTATACAAAAAAATCTGTTTAAACAATAAAATGGAGTGAAATAGATTGAGGTGAGAGATAGATATTACGAGTAGTGTAAAAAATATAAAATAAAAATAAAAATTAATATACTAGGTCAACCTAAGAAACTTTAAAGTTGAACTTATGAATTGAAGTCTAAAGCATTTTTATTAAACGAACTTGAGCTTTTATACAAATTCAAATCAATTTTAGACATATAAGCCTAAACCTTCTCGAGTCGGTCAAAGCCCCCCTCTCGTTCATTTATCACTCTACTAACTACTAGTTTTAAGTTTTCAAAAGTCTTCATTTTATTTTTTAAAAGCCCGAAATTAGGAATGTAATTATAAAAAATAAAAAGTCAAACGTCTTCTACAAGTTTTCTTTTAAAATTATTCAACAAAGGTGGCTTGCTCCGTATTATTCCAAAACCTATATTTTTTGGGGAAAAAAAATAATTCAAAAACCCCTTATTATTTCGCTTAAAATCACTTTCATTTTTTCTAGTTCTTTTTATTTTCTCTATTACGTACTTTTGGCTCACATTTTTTATTTTAATATTTGAACCCAGAATAAAAATATATTTACATATAAATTGATTACTTTAATAATTTTTAATTTTATTTACATTTATCAAACACAAGTCAAGTCAGTTTAATTAAAAATATGTAAATTTATAAGTAGTTTTCAAATATATATATATATATATATATATATATATATATATATAAATTTATAAGAAGAAAAATAGTAATTTTAAGTTATGTGTTCATTCTCGCTAAAAGTGTTGTGAATATTTTCTTATTAAAGATCAAAATTAGTTGTTAATTTACAGTTTTTATTGTAATTTTCCTCTCATTATTGTTAGGATGAAAAACTTTTTGGTAATTTGATATAAATTTTAAAAATCAATCAGAGTTGGATGAAAAAAAATATTACAATATACAATACTTATTTCTACAATGATTCTTTTTACCAGGATAAAATTGATAATTTAATTTGATTTTTAATAGAATTAGAAGGTGGACTAGATGGAAAAAAATCATGGGGTAAACAATAACCATAATAGGATAAGTGATTCTAAAATAAACAAGGTAGGATTTTTGAACTTTTCTTTCTTTTTTTAATATCAATTGGTATTCAAAATCCTAATAAATCTTAATAATTTTATTTTAAGTTTGAGACTCTCTGTTTCTGAATCGAATCTATTATTCTTTTAGGCACTTAAATCCTGAGATAACCAATGATTTTTGTATGACGTATTATTTTTGAATTACTAAATATTATTAGGCTTGATTGCTTCGTGCGCAATTTAATATAATTATATAACTTTTCTAAAATGCATAGGCTCTCATCCTGCTTTTAATTTCTGATATTGTATGAATTTTGGGTAGAGAAAAAGTTAAAATAAAAAATAATTTCCTTAGCTCTATAAATCCACCAATAAAAAAACAAAAGTCGCTATTATTTGAATTTAGCGTAAGTTACATTGTGGCACGAAAATCAAGATGTCCGATTAATTTGATAATGAAAGCAATAAATAATTCTTAATATTTTATTTGTTTTTGTCTATCTGTCTTCTCGTGAATAACAAACAGATAAATTCAACGTCAAAGCTTGCTATAAATGAGACGTGTAGAATAAAACTTCATTGCAACTTGTATTAAAAAAAAAAAAAAAAAAATTGTTTTCCACTACACGATGGACACAATGATGGACACAATGGAACAAACTCTTAAATATATTAAATAAGGATTTATTATCTATCATTTAATATGATCAGAAAATTTTTCCTACAATCACAACATTTTATGGGGGCCCGCAACAAAAAAATTAAAAAACTCTGGCACGCAAAACGAATCTCTATAACATTACGCAATCACTTTTCCTACAACATAACTCTTATAAAACTCATTAAATAAATAAGTTTTACAAAAAATAAATCTTAAATCTTTTTATAAAAATTGATTTTTTTTGTTATTAATACATAAATTAATTTGTACTCTATATTGATGCAACAATATGATTGTTGTAAAAATAGCTGTAAATGTTTATAAAAAAAAAATAGCTGTAAATAAATGAAATCAACTCAAGAAAATAAAATTACAAGATGAATAAAAAGAAATTATAAGAGTTTATCAAAAAAAAAAAAATTACAAGATAGAGAAAAAGATAAAAGAGTCAGACATTCTATTATCCAATGTATAAGAATATAAGTCCTATCACCTCTATATATAGATGAAGCCTTCGGCCCTTCATGAAGGTGGAGGAAGGGTACAAGCTCTTCATCTATCCTAGAAGTTACATTACACTTAATCTCCTGTAAAATATAATATAGTTTTATAATTCTCATTATGAGAATTGTAATGTTTCTACACACTCTTCGATTTTCATGTTGGGTCCTACACATAATTTGTTCTAACATATGGGTTCCGCATAATTTTTATCTCTATAACATGAGATTTTAATTCTCATGTTACATCAGAATTATAAAACCCAATATAATAATGCTCATATGTAACAATCTCATAAAATGTAGTAATGTCTATTTGTAACAATGTTCATTTCTTTATTGTTTTTTTATTTTTTACCAAAAAAAAAGAATTTTTTTAAAGGACTGAGTTAATGTTCATCTTTTAAAGACCTGAGTTAATGTAATTCATGTAATATTAATTCAATCTTTAAAAACTACCAAATACCGGTAATTGAGTTGGCAACATATTGAATAAGTAGCAAGAGATCTTAGATTTGATTCTCATCAAATACAAATTTGTGAAGGAATAAAAAGTATTAACTGTGATTAAGGTCTGATTTCTTGAGATATCACAATGGTTTACTCATCTCAGAGAGATAATTAGAATTGCTATATTAAAAAAAAGACTAAAATAATAATTTATTTTGTCTTTGTGCATATTATATATATATATATATATATATATATATATATATATATATATATAATGTTAATTGCCACATAATCTTGGTAAACCTACACTTATTACATCATTTTACAAAAGGCAAGCATAATATTTGGGTGGATCAAGAAATTAATGAGCATCTTAACTACATGTATTTTTGGCAAGCCAATCTGTTATTCTCCTTCTTTCACTCTTTGTCAGGGGATTTTTTTTTTTTTTTTTTTTTGATAGCTAGAAAAAGTGAAGGTCGGTTTTTAAGAATTCCATAGTTGATATTACTTTTCAAAACATTTACCCAATAAAATGATGGGTTAGTTTTTTCTGCAGTTACTACGGATAAGTTATCTGCAGTACGTCCAATACGATGTCGTTTTGGGGCGGAAATAATGGTGTTTTTGTAATTTTAATTTATTTCAGGTTTATAATAGTCTTTATATTTATAATTTTTTAAGATTTCAGTACTAAAACGACGTCGTTTTGAAAATAAATGCAGATAACTTATTTGCATTAACTGCAGAAACATTTTTCCCTAAAATGATTTAGCTAGTAATTCATTTTGTGTGTGAAAGGATGAAAGTTACTGTTAAGAATACCACCCAGAGGGTGGTATTGTTGGATTGCTGGGAAATTAAAAAAAGTTGTGTGAAATTTTTGACAAAAATAACCCTTTTTAAGAAAGTGATTTAGCCCTCTTTTACAAAAAAGAAAATATCAAAGTGGGGGCATATTTGTAATATCACATCAAATTCCCAATAATATTTTATAACAACCAAATATATACTCAATAAATTTCACCCAATATTTTCAATAAAATTTTAGTCCACCAGAAAATTTTATTCCGGAAAATCTAATTTTTCCATCACATTCGTCGAAATCGTGATTCCCGAATAAAAAAAAGAAATTCCTCTATCAAATATCCCTAAGTGTGTTTAACATAAACTTTCCCATGGACAAACAGAACGGTAGAGGTGAGACTTGGTGGTTATTCTTCCCTAAACTTTGATTTTTTATTATTATATGTATAAAATAAGGGTTTTATTAATCTCCTTCCACATAAGATAGTTATTTATGTTGTAGAGAGAAAACGAGTGGGTCCCACCATTACATAAAAAAAGAAGAAGAAAAAGGTGGAATGTGAAAATCGAAGTGAGAGAAAATGAGATAAATTACCTCGTGAAAGGAGAATAATATTTCCCATAAAATAATATTTTTATAATAATAATAATAGACTATTAAAGTTAATAGTTAACTTTTTCCTTAATTAAAACTACTTATAAAAGTTAACCCCTCTATTTAGTTTTAATAGTGCTGTAACTTTTGCTATTTTATTTTCACCCCATCATAAAATAAAATAAAAAACTTGAGGTTCGCCGCTAAACCTTCCATGGTTTTTTCGGCAAATTGCGGATCCTTTGATTCCTCTAAACTAAAGACAAAAGAAAGTATTGCACTTGGCAACCTTGAATGACGAGATCTCTTGCAATCAAAGAGTCTTCATCCAGTCAAACTTGTCTAAAACTAAGATTCCAAGTTAGTTCTAAACCCATAAAAGAGCCCTATAATTTTGTAGTGAAAGAAGTTTCGTTCCCAAGTTTCTAGAAAACCAAGCTAGCCCCACCAGCTGCCAGTGTTATCTCTAATAACACCACTGTATCATGTTCTATTGTCGATGCAAGCACTGCAGCCATCCACATTAACTTTGACCCAACCTGTATTACGAAATTGCCACTATATTATTTTCTCGACCCTATGATTTTTATCCAATCCACTCGAGCAGAGAATATCTTTTACGGAAACTATATATGTTCCTTGCGTAACATTTTGCATTACAAACAACTGCATCATGGTTCAAGCATCTTCCCTAAAAAATTAATTCGTTATGCCCCTTCCAGATCATTCAACGTATTAGACCGAACAATAGATTCCACGCATGGTCCATGTTTAGGCTCGAGTTTGTCGTTAGGTTGGAAGAGCCACTCCGAAAGGGTCCGACAGTGCTCGATGGAGATTAGTATTCAGTTACCGCTGGAGGACACCTTTAAATATATATATATGGGGAGTGAATCCTCTCATACGAAAAGTGGTTATTTGGTTATGTTATTTGATCACAACCACTCGTTTAAAAATTATACATTTTTTTGTCTCTTATCTCATCATGAATGAGTGGTTATGATAAAAAATAACATGACCACATGACCCACTTTTTCACATGAGAGGATCCACTCCCATATATACAGGATTTACATTTCTATAGTTTTTATACGTGCAGCAATCAAATACTTGTTATATATATATACTTGAAACCATTAAATACATGAAATCATAATCATACAAAAGATGGAAGTATTAAATGTGAAAAATCATAATCATACACCCATCGTTGTTGTACGTAAAACGACTATAGAAATGATTTTACCTATATATATATATATATATATATATATATATATATATATATATATATATATATGGCAGGTTATACTTACAAACTTTTTTTTTTTACAAACTGTTACAAACTACACTATATTCTCTCGGGAGAATACAAACTTTTGCAAACTACACTATGTTCTCCCAGGAGAAGATAGTATAATTTGTAAAGAAAATTCAAAAAATTTGTAAACGGATCATATATATATATATATATATATATATAATTATCTCCTATAATATAAAAATACTAATATTTTTTGTTCGCTAACAACTTGTTGCCATATTTTCTCATGCAAGATATATATGATTACGATGGATGTAAGATATGATTACGAGGGACCAACACCAATCTCTTATAGCATGCAAGCAATCTTCATGTAAGATATGATTACGAGGGCATATATATATATATATATATATATATATATATATATATATATATATATATATATATATATATATATAGGGTTTAGTGAGTGTACAATGATTGGATGTAAAAATCGGTCCAGTGCATTATGTTCTCCCGTGAGAATACCGTTATAGTAAAATTATAACTATTCTCCCGGGAGAACATTATTGTAATATATTTTGCACTATGTTCTCGCGGGAGAACATAGTTAGAATTCACTCACTGGACAGTCCATTGACTGAATTTTTAATTTTTCGATATATATATATATATATATATATATATATATATATATATAGATATAAATGGGATCAATGGACAGGATTGAGAGTGTAACTTACACTGGTGTAAAATGATCCTGACTCATATATATATATATATATATATATATATATATATATATATATATATATATATATATATCGTAACATGTGACATGGCCTCTTTTATCATTTGAAAGCAGGTTTTCACCTACTAGAAGCCATAAAAAAAATAAAATGGATTCGTTGAGGTACTTTCTACTAGGAGTTTTCAAAAAAACCCAAAAATTAAACCGAACTTATTTTTAAATAATTAGTTTAAGAACCGAACCGATTTTTAGAATCCAATTTAAGAAATAAACCAAAACGTTTTATTACTTTATTTTTTATTTTTTTCTTTATAGAATAAGTTCGACTCGAACCAGTTTCAAACTGAAATGAACCGATTTTGAACCGGACCAATTTTTAACCAAACCGAATTATTTTCAAACCAAACCAAACCGTTGAAACCAATTTGATTTAGTTCTTCACAAAATTTAGTTTAATTCAACTCATACACATTCCTAGTCACATTTCTCGAGATAGTGTAGGTTGCACTCAAATAGTTGTTACATTATATTTACAAGCAAGATTAATTGTAAAATTTAAATAAACTTAAATGTATTATGTTGAAAATAGACTTGTCAGACTCATTGATGAGGAAATATTTATTATGCTCCAGGACCACCCAATGATTTGGTGCTCCCTCTCACAACACTAATTTTTTCTTTCCCTTTTTACCCTGCTATTTTTTCTTCTTTTCTAATTTTACCCTCTCATTTACACTAAGGAACCACTTAAAAATGGTGGTCCCGGTCCACGTTAAATTCTCTCCATTGATGATAAGACAAAGTTAGCTTGTGTATTGGGTGTGGACCGAGTCGGGGATGTGACATACTTGCTTAGGTCCGAAGTTGTTGATCAGTAGCCCAGGTATTGTCTTTTTCTCAAAAGCAATTGTATGGTGGAAGTTTTTGGATAAGAAAATCCTTGTTATTGTTTTTTCTTGACTTACTTTCTGACCAAATGAATTGATCAAGAAGCAATCTAGGACCTATTTAATGGTTTTGGTTAGTTCCGTGGAGGATTTTGAAAATAATATATAGAAGATCATATGAAAGAAAAAAAAAAAAAAAAAAAAAACAAGTGAAAGATTGGGGGGATCTCTTCTAGGAGATCATCTTTTATACAACATCTGTAGTAGGTACATCTATCATTCAACTAGTAAAATATTTTTCTCTTCTTTCTATACAAACATGACAGTCATTTCTCATTTTTTATTTGATAGATATACTGGGTAAATGATACAACACTAATACTATAGATATTTCCCTATTCCAGACGACAATTTGCTTCCGTGCTTGGTCAATGGCCACATAAATAACGTATATGATCCGTTCGATACATGGGACAAGGAGACATGGGGATAATGGATTCTCCTGTCTGAGACCTCTTGAAAGGAAAATCTCTCGTTATAGCACCATTCCAAACGATGTTGATCAAGCTAGACATGTATTTCATGACTAAATCTATTAAGAGTTAGGGAGAGAGATGTTGTCGAGAGTGTTATGATTAGCTAATTATTTTCTGTTAGTTAGTTAGATCAGTTTGTTAAAGAACCTTGGATACACCACCCCAAAAGCTAGCTCAAGGGGTGGGAGTGCCTAAAGCCTTATAAACTCCACATTCGTTGCACATACAACCAATGTGAGACTATATATCTCAACACGTCCCCTCACACAAGAGCCTGCACATGCCCAATTTATGATTTACCTTTTGTGCTTTTTGTTTTAATTCCACCTTAAAGTGAGGGACGGTGAGGCTCTGATACCATCATACGATACAAACCCATTTGTATGGTGAGAAAAGTGGAAAGAAAGAACTTGATTATTATTCAATGAAAGCAGATCTGATATATAGATCAGAATCATAAAGGTCTAACAGAAAGTCTAACCGAAAGAAAACAAGCTAACAGAATAATAATAAACCAGCTAACAAACTGATCTAACTAACTAACAGAAAATAATTAGCTAATCATGACGTTGATTTCGAAGAACAAGCTTTGTTTCGTCGACGGCCATCATCCAACTTTTTTGGCCCTTTTTTATCGCATTGAGTGGTTTGTCATTGGTGAAATAATAATATTGTCAGAACTATGTGTACCTGAACAAAGCTGCACTACTTTGGAATGATTAATTTCTCAATTTGTTTTCGCAGCCTATAGTATAACGTCCTTAACTTACATAGGGATATTAAAAAAAAAAATGGTTTAAAATATATTCAAAATTTAAATTTTAGCTTGACGGGAGAAATCTCGCGCTAACATATCTACTAGTGCAATAGTAAACTCAAAATCACACAGTTTTAAAATTTTGATTTTATTTGATAATTTAAGGTTATTAAATCCTAAATTATGATGTAACTGTTATTTTATTTAACATATAAAATCGAGTGCTAATAATATTTTCTAGTTGTGTATGAAATATGAATAATAATTAGTATTCAGCTTCATTTGTGGAATATCACGGACTCTAGGCATATTTCTCGATTGGATAAACATGTTTTTCTTGTTATCTAAAAAAAAAAAAAAAACATGTTTTTCTTTGTGTTATTATGGAATTAAATTTTCTTAAGCTTTAATAAAGGACTCAAATATATGTGATAGTTTAACTGTCACATCTCGATCCACCTTATGAATTTTATTTGGAAAAACTACTATTATGTACACAATCGTAATAAAAATATTTATTGTAATAAAATGATGGTAATTCAGTTGGCGTCAAGAAACTGAGTAGGCGGGGTAAGAATATATGGTTGATCCTTCCCAATACCATCTTTGGAAGGAATTTAAAGTCTTAACTAGTGAATTACCCATGCCGATGCACGAGGAAAAATCAATTTGTTTGTCTTGTAAAGTCTCCGTAATTTTAAAACAAATATTATGAATATTATGTTTTTGTTAAAATATAAGAGCATGATATGAGAATAAACAAATATGATATACCTTTCTTCAAACTCTAATTAAAAAACAATGCTGAGTTTGCACTTAGAACATATTGACATATGCAGGTAACAAAATATGTATTATTAGAGCGATGATGATTTGAAACTTAATATAATGTATTTGTAATAAAAAAAATCAAATGCTGTGCTTGACATCAAATAAAGGTGTGGAAAAAAAATATGAATTTTAGAGTAAAAAATAATTAATTATTATATCAATACATACATTTCATCATTAAGGCTACTATTTGTAACACGACTATTGACATAAAGTATCCATATCACCAATCAAATACTAATCATGCTCGGTCATAACAAATTAACAGTGATGAATTGATACTGATGCATGACAATAAAAAGAATAGCAGTTAAAAATAATAGTGATGAATTGATACTGATGCATGACAATAAAAAGAATAGCAGTTAAAAAATATCGAACGTCAAACCAAATGGAAAGATAGATAAGGAAAAGAGACGCGATTAATTGTTTTTTGTCTTCACCTGTACCATACAACGAAGTTATATCTTTGAAGAAAGAACCCAATATAGTATAGTAGTCTTTGAAATACTTCCTTGTAAACTATATTAAGGGTACTATTCGTAACGCAGCCATTTTCATCAAGTATCAATATCTTCAATCCATGCTTACTCTTTACTCGAGACAGTGCCACATATAATTGCCCATGAGTGAAGATAGGCTTAGGGAGATAAATTGCAACATGTGAAAGTGATTGTCCTTGACTCTTGTTAATAGTCATGGCAAACGATACAATAAGGGGGAATTGTCTTCTTTGGAAATTTATAGGAAATGTATGACTTGATGGGCTCCTCGTCATTCTAGGGATTAACACAGTTTCCCCTATATTGCTTCCTGTAAGTACAATTGCCTCAACAACATGATTCCCCAATCTTGTAATAAGCAATCTCGTGTCATTGCATAAACCTCTCGACTGATCAATATTTCTTAATAGCATTACTGTAACTTTAACTTTCAAGGTTAATTTATGATCAGGAATCCCCGAGCATGATAATGTATTTAAGATCTCAGGGGTGATTTCATCATCCTCAACAGAGGAAGTCCCACCTTGCTTTAGAATTTTATCCGAACTCAAAAAAGTCCTTTCTTCACCAGGAATCATAGACATTAGGTGCTCGTTTAGCATAGCAACATCAGACAATTTAGGAGTTAGAATAGCACGTTCTTTAAAGAAGGTCTGATCCAAAATATTATCCAACAGATTCGGGTAAATAAAATTAACCATTTCCGACAGCGGATATTCCGATTCTCTAATCAACAATTCATCTGGAATTGTTATAATAGATTCCCCGTCAACATCATCTCCAAGATTACCATCCCCAACTTTAAGTAGCCACTCAGAAAATTCTTTTATTTCCTCTAAATTGTGAGCGCTACTTCCATAATTAAGACGCATGTTCTTGGTCAAAGTTAATAATTTACAATGGGACCATAAATGAGAAGAATTAATGGTTGCATGAACTATATCTTGCCTGCTGCCATGAGGAATGACAGGTAATATTTGCCGAAAGTCACCTCCTAGAACAACAACTTTTCCACCGAATGGCATATCAACACAGTTTGTATCAGAAATTCTAAGAACATCTCTCAGTGTTCTATCCAGAGCCTCAAAGCAAAATCTATGTACCATTGGAGCTTCATCCCAAATGATTAACTTTGTTTTTGACAGCAACTCCGCTATAGTATATTTCGGCCTTATATTACACGTTGAATCTTCATTGATTTGAATAAGAATACGAAATCTAGAATGCGCCGTTCGTCCTCCAGGAAGTAGAAGGGAAGCAATTCCGCTAGAAGCAACATTAAGTACGATTCCAGCTTTTGATCTAATAGATGCAGAGAGAGTATTCCAAATAAATGTTTTTCCTGTACCACCGAACCCGTATAGGAAAAATAACCCTCCATTACCTGCCGTAACTGCTGAAACAATTGTATCATAAACAGCTCTCTGCTCATCAGTGAGGGAATTAATTAGTCTTTTATGCTCCTCTTCCAAAGCAAATCTAGCATACATTAATTCATCCAACACTAATCGATTTTGCATATCAAGCAAACTTTCACTGTTGATGTGTGGCATTGACGGATAATCAGAGAGGCATTTCCCATTGCTTTGCAGTATCTTATCAATTTTTTCAAGAGTTGTGTTTTTTATAGACTCTTCGGTAAGAATTGCATCTGACAAAGCATAAAATTCAAAGGAAAAAAATTAAAAATTAACAAAGTTAAAGTAATCAAAGAAAGAAAAGAGAGCGAAACAAGTACTAAAGCAACATTTGCTGAATGAGGGAAAAAAAACAAACAAACTAAGTACTAAAGCAACATTTGATGAATGAGGGCAAAAAAAGCTAATAAGTACTAAGGCAGCATATGCTGATTTGGGTTAAACAAAAAAAAATTGTATGAAATATTATCATAACATGTACCTTGACGTCCTATTCTTTTTCTATGTCGATAAACAACGTCGTCGGATAAAAATTTCCAACACTCTTCCCAAACTTTTTCAGGTCTGTTCATTGAGTTGGCAAATAACAAAAGAGCAAACAAACATCTAAGATAAGCAGCAGATCCCCAGGAACTTGCCCCTTTAATTGCATCAATGTACTCATTGTCATCATCCAAAAGTCCTAAAGAATAGCACGCATCCTTAAATGTAGGAAAAACCACGCCATTGATCGTTCTAAGATCTTCATAACTGGTGCAACCTCTTTGAAAAGTAAGCAAGGTGCGAAGATATGAATCTTCTCCATTATTGGCAGAAAAACGATTTATCCTTCCAATGGAAAACCCTTTTTTTCTCGGATTCCATTCATGCGTTTTTTCTTTGAAAACAAATTCAGTCGGGTACTCTCCATAAGTTAGATGCCTACCTTCTGGATATTTTTTATTTGCTTCCATCCAAGACTCAAAAATTGACAGTCTAGACTCCGCCCTTGTCTTGACATCATACAACGAATCATTATCACCGAAAATAATGTTCTTTTCATTAGGCAGTGAAATGGCAATCTCTGAATAAGGGGATATCTCGAATGAATGTCAAACCCAAATATTCTCCAAGCTGCTTCACATGCGGAGACGTACCTAACATATATAAATAAATAGAACATTTAAGTTGAAAATTTCTCAATTTTTTTTTGCCAATTTTGTAGGAAAGAAAAACACAATGGAGATGATTTTGAGTACCTGCAGTCATAAAACATTTTGATTTTATCGTCTGAATGATGTATGACAGCTGTCACTCTGTCATTCCCTTTGTGGATGTATTTAAAAAGATATTTAATGGCACTTCTCTGGCAAGTATATTCAACGTTGATATGAGTCTGGTACTTTAAAAGAAGGTGTGCATTATAGGGCACAACATAACGATTATCAAGTTCAACACCATTTTTGATCACAACTCTCCCATCATTTATTCTCTTATAATGAGGAAATCCATCATCGTCAATAAAAGTACGGGAGCAGAAGTTTTTCGGAAAATTTTTTGAACACTGTCTGTCCTTCATGCAAGGAGATTTGTAATTTTCAGGACCACATGGACCATGTATCATGTAACTCGTGACAGCCATAAATAGCGTAGGATTCGAATCCTTGTCAGGTATATCCGCTGAAATCAATTTATCAATATCAAAAGCACTTTCACCTTTGCTTGAAGGGTGCAAGAATAGAAGAATATGAGCATGAGGTAATCCGCGCTTTTGGAATTCGATTGTACAAACATATGTTACATTCAAAGAATATAACAGAAGTAATAATAAGAATACAACAACGTTATAGAAAGATACAATGCATGCAACGACTTTGCCAAGAATATCAAGTTTATAATATACTTACATGCAACGACTTTGCCAAGAATATTTTCCTTTTTTAAATCATATAGCAACTGGTCCAATTTGAACTTGAAGACTCTGCATAAAATATCAGGCCGATCTTCAGGGTTCAGCTGTCTGGCCCTAACAAATCATGTAATTTCTGGCCATTTAGGATTGCAGGTAATTGTTATAAAAAGATGAGGATATCCAGCCCAACGGCAAATTGCGAAAGCATCTTTACAATTTTCAGCCATATATCTAGGTCCGCCTGTGAATGAAGAAGGTATAATGATACGTTTTCCAATGCTCAGTGTTGCATCTTCACCGCTATCGAATGAATGTTTTATATTTTTGTACAACTCAGTTCTCAGAGGACTCTGGTTATATCGAATGAAATTAAGCCGTTCAAACTCAATCATAATATATGCATCAACCAGAAATTGTTGGAAAAGTTTCCTTGATCGATGTAGAATTTTTGATTCTCCAGATCGCATCTGAAGTCTAAACGAAAAAATTCCTTCATGCTGATCATGGCTCTTGCATTTTTCCTACCACTGGATACAGTACGCTGGACATCATCACGATAACCGTCTTCACCGTATGGAAATAACAATGGATACTGCAAGCCAAAATATAAAGGGTGCTTCACATCGATGCGCTGCAATACTCTATCTTGTGTTTCAATAATGATATCCCTATCACCCATAGCACTGTCTATATCTCCAACAATCAAAGCTGCCACTTCGGATGATGTCGGAATATTATAAACTCTTCCATCACTACCACGCCTTCGAATAACCCTCAACTTTACACCATTAAAGTCATCTTCCTTATAACGGTCTCTAGCGTACCTGAAAGACTGAGCTATACTGTTGTGCTTATCGAACATCTCCTTCAATAATCTGATAATTTCAGGATCAAGCATATCTTCAGTACTGGTGGAACTACAAATTTAATAAAAAAAAATATGTCATTCATACTTAGTCAACATAAAAAGATACTCCATATATGAAACATGAGAATTAGGTCAAAAAAGAAATATGCCTTAGACAACCAAGTCTGTTGTCCACTTCATGCTCAGTGTCGTAAATATAAAGTTGAACAAATTTTGGAGACTGACTATCAGCAGGTAAAAGACTGCCAATTAAATGATGAACTAGCCCCCCAACTCTAAAACAGTAAGGGCCAGAACCTTGATTTACTGATCCATCCACTTTTGCTCCAAAGGAGGTGAAGGAAAAAATCATATTGTACGCTCTAATATTTCGCCAAAAATGGTGGCTCCTCATATTGGAATTAGCATGCAATTGAAGCAATGTATCCAGAGCGATTTTTAACAAAGGAAGTTCAACTTTTCCATTGACACAGCACAAACCAAATTGCAGCGTACTTGGGTTACGATCCCTTTTAGTTCTTTCTGCATACCACATTTGTGCTCCACAATGTTCGCAAACAAAAGTAGGATCCCCTGCGTCCCAATAATCTAAACATATACAAATATTTTTAGATAAGCTTGGTTGTCAGGAAGTAAGTTTTTTATTTGTAACAGCAAATATATAATTGGAAATTATAATGAAGACCTCCATTGATATAAAACATGTTTCGCACATTGAAATTGTTTATATAAATATATATAATATAAAGAAAAAATTATTGAAAAAAAAATATGTGAACACAGTTTTTTTTTTTATGTATTAGATGAACCAAATGAGCACCGTTTTCACTATAAGTAGTAGACTATAAAAAAATGTGTAAAAAGGATAACGAATGAAAAAGTAAAAAAAGATAGGCCAACAGGAACAAATAGTCGTGATTCAATATTTGAGAATTGAAAATTAATATAAAGACCTCGAGGGATAGAGGTAATAATTGGCACACTGGAGTTATTGACATCACCATATGCAACACAAAGCAAAAAGGTAACGAAAATAATAAAAGACATTTTTAATATAAAAATATTTTTCCCTGCGTATTAAATCAGATTTGTGCTCACCATATTGAGGAGAAGTTGCAGACAAATGTTCTCCAAGATGATCTGTAAAAAATAAAAATAAAATGAAAATGGCACATTGGAATCATCCATATCCATATATGTAACACAACGGAAAACGTAATAAAAAACACTAAAAAGAGAGCCCAACACGAACAAAGAGTTGTGATTTATGGTCTGAATGAAAATTTTAAATCGATACAAAGACCTTCAGCAATAGACGTAATATTTGGCACACTGGATTCCTTGTTATCAGTATCTGTAACATAAAGCAAAAGGTAACAAAACTAATAAAAGACATTCTAATATAAATAAATTTATTCCCAGCGTATTTAATTAAGCAAATGTGCACCAGTATAAGTCGCAAACAACTGTCCTCGAAGATGCTCTGTAAAAAATAAAATAAAAAAATCAGGGAGTATAACATTTATCATTCAGACCTTTAATTTGCAAATAAACAATATAAAATTGGAAATAATAAAATTAGAGAATAAGCAGGGTTCAAATAAATTAAATTATGTTTATTCATTAATTTTTTCAATTCGTATAGAAGCATTTGTGCCTGCATTTTTAAAATCCAATACAAACAGTGATGGGTGTTTAAACTCACTTTGTTGATCCAAATCAACTGAAGTCGTACTTGTACCGTTATCATATGGGGAACTATATTTTCTGTCACATATAAAAAAACAAAGATGCATTAATGAATTTATATGACGTCAACGAAGGAGGTGCATGCAAAAATATTTAATTACAACATAGTGTTCCAAAAAAAGTATTCACAGGTATAATGATACCGTGATATATAGTTTTCATCACAGACCACAGTAACAGTTGAAAGCACTGAATTATCACTGTGCACATCAATCCCTATAAGAAAAAGTCGAATGCGGAATAATTAATATAGTCAAAATAATGGAAAGTGAAAAAATAGTTAATACATTACATATATTATCCTCTTATAATTTATGGTTGTAGTAAATTCGAATTACCTGTCACGTCAGACATCTTTGGTATATTGTTTATATTGACATATTGCTTAGAAGTCTTCTTTTGGACCATGATACCTTTCCGCTTTGATCTAGCATTTTTGCTTTCTAAGAAATAAAATTAAAAAAAAAAAAACAAAATGGCAACCAATATAAAGTTTACATTATATTTCACAAAATTAAAATGAAGTGTGTTGTAGAAAATGGTAGCATATTGAAAAGATGACCTTGTGTGGGATGAGAATGAAGACGGTCTCTAGCAATTGAGAAAGATGTGTTGGATATCGACTGGTTTGTGTTTGCGTAATTACTGATTAGTTTTAAAAAAATATTATACAACATAGGAAGCAGTTAAAAAAATGAGAAGTATATGAAATCTAAACAATCAAACAACAGATGTCAATTACCTGCCAACGGATGAGGGAGTCAATGGAGATAGATTTTCTACACAAAAGCGAAAATGTAAATGAGATGCCAACATTATCATGCCAACTTTCGTAAGGATAGTGATCTAAATTAAGTTAGCAGTTGAATAAGAGAAGGGATTGCAGTTCGCAAAGGAGTGCTGAAATAATAAGAAAACTCATATGTTGCTATACAACCATTTGAATAGGAGAAGGTATTTACAAAATAAAATAGTGTAAAAAAAAACAGACATTAAAGTTAATTTATTTTCACGTACTGTTAGTTATATCATGAAGAGAGCGCCTGTTGAAGCTAAACTCATTCCGTTGACTGGTCATTTGAGAATGGCTGTATGTGTAAAAAATATTATATGTATCAAGGATTGTTAATAATTGTTGAATGAGATAACCCAAGCAATAATCTTACATGGCACTGGTGGAGGCAGAAAATGGAGTAAGATTTTCTACAGAAAAATGGACAAAGTCAATTAGATAAGAACACATATAATCGAAGTTCATTGAGGAAAGCCTCCGCACGCACCATTCAAAGGAAACGATTCCACAATGTTTGGCTGGTAGGAATTAGATATGATTTTATTATAATCACAACCATGTGGCATGCTATGCGCAGCACCAACTGGGAACAATACAAAACCGAAAAAATAATAAATCAAACTTCCAATAGTATAACTTTCCTAAAGTTGTCAAAGTGGTATAAAAGAGTAACAAACCGTTTGTAATATTATGCAGTCGTTGTCTGTTGGAGCTCATATCATTATGTATATTGCTGACCTTTGAAATTTTGCATGTTTTATGAATTTCGCAATAACAAAATTCACTAAAGAAGTTATGCAGTTAAATTTTAAAAATCAACAAACCATGAATGACATAAATGACGAAATAAAATTACCCGCCATCGGTAGAGGGAGAAAACGCCAAAAGATGTTCTACACAGTAATGAGTAAAATTAATGTCTAAAATTATTTAGTTGTGAAAATGAGAATTGATTTCCTGTTGCAAGGCTAGATGATTCGGCCATACCTCTGTTTCTTCTTTTCCTTGAAGGAGTATGGAATTATGATTCATCTTTGCTCATTTTGATATAATCTTTGTAGCAGTTTGTTCTTCAAATGATATGGTTTTTAGGTTTTTTAGGTCGATACGTTGCTGCAAGAAATGCAGTTTTTTAGGTGACAGAACATGAACCAAACGCCAAACAATGAAACTCGTCTCTTCATTTTAATGTTTTGGCAAAACTTGGTAAGTCAAAAGACGCACTTGTAATTGGATGCGCACGCTCATGGGAATATGGAACGTCTTGGAAGGAAATAGTGTTCAAAACTCGATGTCAACATATGCTATTTATGAAAACAATACATTGAAATGAACAGTCGGTATGATAAACTGGTGCGGAGATAGGTGTGAGGTTTTAGACTCTTCGTAAATTTCGATGACAGCACCCATCGTCTTAATGACATTGGGTGATTTTCTTCATCACAATTCCTCAAATGGCGTTATCATAATGACTCTGAAACAACTTCCCATCTGAAACAACTTCCCATACATGACGTGCATTTTTTTGAATGACCCAATCAAATTTAGTGTCCCTTCTACATGCTTAATAACAATGAATATGCTTTATAACAATGAATATTTTTTTTTCAAAACACGTAAAGTTTTGAATTAAACTGAATAAAGGTTTAAAAAACGATTAGATTTAAATTTTTTATAAAATTTAAACTGAATAAATGGTGGTCGTCAAGCTCCAACACCACCATTTTCATTTTCCTACCATAAACCACACGATCACAAACTTGCCCAATTCCTGAGATTAACCCAATCACGTCTACAAAAAAAGGCAGCAAAGAGTGTGTTAAATAAATTATGCAATAATAAAAAATGAATATAGAAACATACAAAACATTAAAAACAAAAAACTATAACCGCAAAGAGTTTAAAGATAAGGAGATAGGATCGTTGTTTTAAACCAATGACGTTTAAAAATAAAAAAAAGGCAGCAAAGAGTGTGTGAAAAAAACTATGCAATAATATAAAATGAATACAGAAACCTAAAAAACATTAAAAATACAAAACTATAACCGCAATGTGAAAGAAGAAAACCCGCAATAATTTAAAAAATGGATAACAGTAAGGAAGAATATAATACCGACTAAATAAGGGGAGTCAGACGTTTCTTTCTCAATGATGTTATAATCAACAAAATCAAAATCACTCGTACAAATATCAGAAACAACAATCGATTTAACATCAGTCCGCAAGTTGAAAGACAAACGATAAGCACCTTTAAAAGATGATTGTCTGCCACCAACACTCATAAGCGATCTCTACCATTGATTTAAAAGATGAACGCGTATTTAAATGAATTGTCAGCATACAGGTGCCCTTTAAAAATCAAAATTTGAATTTCAAATTTTGAAATCTTGAAATTTGAAGAGCATTCAGGTGCCTTTGTTGACTTGTATGCCACCAACACTCATAAGCGATCTCTACCATTGATTTAAAGTAACAAATCCTGTCCATTGAAAATAATATTTTTGTTTGTATTTATTATATTACCATATTACCATTAAAGGAAACTTTTTAAAATTATGTAATGTGAACACAAAGATGAGATTGAACCACAGTGTGACACGTCATGAAGGTTTCCAAAGTTTGGAATTCCTTTATAATATAAGATTCCGAGATTCATCCCGAATCGGACTAGTCATAAAGCGATTATCTGATTGGAATATATCCACACAAAATGTGTCTTGTAACGACATGAAATTATTTTAAAAAGTAAAAACGAAGAGTAGCTACCAATTTTATTTGATTGAAAAAATTAGAAAACCATTTTTATTTTGCAAACTAGTCTATTTTTTATTAAAAAACACAAACCAATGTTCATTAGTCTGATTATGCATAGGAAATCATGGAAACATAATTCTAGTGCACCTCTAACACATCCATTAAAAAAATGGTTATCTTAAATTAGTTGTGAAGATTTTTAGTAATTTTCAAAATATTTGTTTAAACTAAATGAAGTAAGCTAAATAATAAAATTATTTACAAGAAAATAAAACTAAATAGTAAAAGTTTTATTTTGAGCTTAACAGATAAATTTCGCTCCGACGTATCCTCTGATGCAATGAGGAACTCAAAGCTATGTCGTTCTTAAAAAAAATTATGATTTTGTTAAACTTAAAATTTTTGAAAATTAACTCGCAATTGCACATGGAATAAGATAGCATAACTATATGTATATCCTTATGAAGCATACGACGCTTGAGGGTGGCCAACCACACAATCAATATCATAGACCATCACATGAATTAATGAAAGTTTAAAACGAATTTATTAAGACATATCTTGATTATATAGAAATTGATAAATAATTTGGTTTTGAAATTAAATCTGCATTGCACGAAGTCCAAGATAGCATGTGTTAGACAAGTGACTTCAATACTCAAAAGGGGAGGTGAATTGTTTTATAAAATCTTTTCGCAAAATGCCTCCTTTGAAATTTTAGAGAATATTTCTTCAATTAAGTGATTTAACAAGAAAAATTCTAAGTGTAGGTACTAGTGTGTGATCAATAAATATAAGCTAATGCATAAATCAAAACAATCTAATAATGTAATTTCAAGACAAAAGTAAAGAGTTGAAGGTTAAAGAAACTACAAACAAGATGTATCCTGGTTTGGTTACCAACATCGTGACCTACGCCCAGACTGAAGTCGGTCGATCAACTTTCCACTAACTATCAAGTTTCAAGGGTGTTTGATAAACCACAACAATCTTCCAAAACTTCGGGCTCTTTGATGACTTTACACTTCACTCCAAATTTACTTAGAAATTTGGTAACCTCTCAAATACAAAGGGTTTCACTACCCTCAACTCAAGTAATCAGTAAGAGAGTGTTTAGAAATGAATAAGTACTCTTAAAGTACAGATTGAACAAGTTAAAGCTTATAAGTATTGATGAATCTCACAAGAAAAGAGCTCAAAGAGATTTTATGATCAAGATATGTAAGAATGAGTGATTAATATGTTTGATTCAAGAAGAATAGTCAAGAATGATTGTATATTCAATAAAATAGTGACTCAAACTCGTTGAAGGCATAATAAATAAGTATATATAAGTGTTGGACCGAAACTAGCCGTTTATAGTTGTTGGAATGCTTGTTAGACATTGGGTAATCGATTATTTTTCATGAAGTAATTAATTACTTTATGTAGTAATCGATTTCTTTTCATAAAGCAATCGAGTTTTTTGTCTCTCAGTAAAGTATTTGATTACTTGTCAAGAAAGTAATCGATTACTTTCTTGACAGCAACTTAAAGATGCAGCGTTTTGAGTTCAAAAGTATTCCAACTTACCTCCAACCACTTTTTAAGTAAATCCATGACTTAATGAAAATGTTTTAATGTTATAAAGCATGTCAATGATGTTTTTCATGAGATTTTCAAATTTCTTTTAAGTTTTTAAAGACATTGATAATGCATGTATAAAAATAGGTATTCTTTTAGCTCATCCATGCAATATTAATTAATTACCTTTACATTTAAGTCTAAGTCCTACAGATGTACTACTTGTAGGCTCTTGGACTTAGGTTTTCCCATTAAAGCTTGATTCTTGATCTCTCTTTGGACTTGATCATTTGACTTTCTGGTTTTAACTTTTGAATTGCTTCCTTGGACTTCTTTTTGATTGTTGTACGATGTATCATACTTGAGGTCTTCTTACAAACTTGTTTGTTATCATCAAAACTTTTGCATTATTGAAATCTTCATTTTGAGTGCATTGGTTCCACAATCTCCCCCTTTTTGATGATGACAAACTCAAATTGAGAAAGAGGGGTAGCATAGCATGTATTTTGTAAAGATGGTACTAAGACTCCCCTTTAATATATGAGTAATTAAAAAATTGCTGAAAGAGAGTTCTAATTTTCATTTACCGTATTTTTACCTTCCAATATCATTCTCCCCTTTTTTACCTTAACTTGTTCCTCTTTAAACATAATGGGAGAGTTATGCATGGTTTCTCAATTTGCACATTTTTCTCCCCCTTTGACAACATCAAAACGAAAAACAGAATCCAACATAGTCTAAAATTCAACATGACAACGTCAAGCGTAATCAAGGTCTAAGAAATAATAATCCAAAACAAAAAAGCCATAACAATCCATAGCAAGCCATCAAACACATAACAAAATCCAATATAAGCATATGTCCAAAATGATCATGATGAAATGAGCATATTGAGACTTGGATGTCATGGAAGAATATGGAAATAGTTGGTTAAGATAATTGTGAGGTGTCTAGGTTCTTGAAATGGAGTTCACCTCCAAAGGAACCATTAAATTCCCTAGGGAGCGTGCTAAGGAAAAATTATTTCGGGTTGAGCACACTAGGAAAACCAAAAATGGCTCACTCGAGCATGCTAGAGAGTGCTACAGTGCACTAGATGCAAAGAAAAATACCTGATGAGCACGCTATGGCGCGCTATTGGGCGCTACAACACGCTGGTCAAAGGCAAATTTTGTATTATAGCGTGCTATAACGCATTAGCACGTGCTACAACGCATTCTTAACTTATCTTTTATCCCTTTTCGCTTATGTGTACCATTTATTTGGGGGTTGTAGTAGGACACTTCTAACTAATATGTGATTAATGATTAAGGAAACTATTGTCGTTTGAGCATGAATTCAATTTATTTTAATAAAGAAAAATTTTACTTGCGATTTCACTTTAATTTAATTAATATTTTAACTACGTTTAACGCCATAATTAATGATAATACATTAGGTGCACATGAGGTGTTACAATCATCAATATCTACCCCTTTTTGCAATATTATCCAATATATCTAATAGCAGATCTCTTAGGTACCCATTATCCTAGCATGTGCACAAATCCTTGAACTTCTTCCCTTAGAATAGCAAACCCATATTTCATATGCTCAAATTTACTCCGACTTAATATAAATCCTTTATATTATAGCGTGTTTCCTTGTCATTCTAATCCTTTGTTAACACAAGTCATAGTCTTATCAAAAAGCACAATATCTTTTGCAAATAACATACATCATGACACCTTATGTAGGATATCTTTTGTTAGTTCATCCATAACTAAGGCAAAAATATAAGGACTCAAAGTAGTACTTTGGTGTAAATCTATCATGAATAGAAAATAACTTGATATATCATTATAAGCCTTCACAATATAACACTTTCATACATATATTTAAGGGAAAACATTTTCTCATATTGCATGAGAATTCAACTCTCATGTTAGTGACTATTCGATTTACATGCAAAACTTTTCTTTTCTTTTTCTTTTTTTTAATAAATATGGGTTTACCACTAGTTGAGTCACAACATAAGAATTAAATTCTCATGCAACATGAGAAAATCAAATCCCTATATTTAATTGCTCTACATTAATGATTAATTTTTTCTTCCTCGCCAGGAACCTTTCTTGAAACCCTGTCATACTTTTTTCAGATAAATAAACGCCACATTAACGTTTTTATGTTTTTGATATCTTCCCATCAACTATCATATGAAAAACAATCTCTATGATAGATATTTCTAACATAAATCCAAATTAATTTATAAAAAAACTTTGGTTTCTATTTTCAAATAATGTCCAATAACTCGTACAATTTCATTATATAACCCAAAAGTAGTTTCAAACATTTTATAATTAGATAATTTTTTAAGAAAAGATAAAAGCCTAAATAGAGCTACTTAATGTTAATAATCTAAAAAATAGTAGCTTCAAAAAATAAATTTAAAAGTTACAAAAGGTCATATTCCAAAGGTCAAGCAAATGCACCCTAAATTAAATGGAAAATAGTGTTCGTTTGAAGTCCTAATAGTTGGCCTTAATAAAATCGCGAAATAAATTTATTGACTTATAAGAGCCATATTAATACCATAACTTCTCAGTTCACACTCATAAAAACACCCAATTCTGCTACTCTACATTGATGTTTGAGACAATCTTCCAAACGAAAAATAGCAAAAGACACGATTGTTCTTTTTGTAATCACAGGAATTGGTAATACAACTCATCTCCTTTCGACTACATTATATTGAACCTCAGATTCAATATAATGGCTAATGCCAACTGGGCTGTTGCACCACAGACTTGATATTAAACAAAACAGAAAGCAAATATACCAAAGACTTGAAGAAAAAAATCACGAATCCTCAACTATTTTTCTTCTTTATCCTAGATCAAAATAATATGTCAAGGTCAACAAGATGGAGAAATAAATTTTCACATTTCAAAGAAATGCGTGAAATGTTCAGAGGATAAGTCCATTAAACTTTCTATTAAACTGGATCTCTTCTTGCCTCCTTTTGCTTGACAACCCTTTCACCCTGCAGAGATAACAAAGAGTTATCAGCTCAATCATTCATTTTGCACACTTTGTTCACATCATACTTTTTTCTTTTGACATTTATGCCATAATGCCTCTTTGGTCCCATGCATACACCACATCAACCAATCAAAATCTTATCAAAAGTAAAATTATGAGTGTTCAATCTCAACATTCAATCGATTTAAACACTAATCCAACGTGTCAATATTCAATAACAAAGAAAAGAAGTTTCATCAACAAAAGTTACTTCAGTCAAAATTATTCGAAAACAAGCCACATTACGACGGACAAGATAGGGAAAACAGAAATTACTCAATTATTAAAAGCTTGCAAAGAATGTTTAAACTCCATAAACAATTCACTAACAAGAGTTGCTATGGCAAATTCACTCATCACAGAAATAATTTTCCATTACACAAGCTCCTAAGGATTGCAGATTATCCCTTATACATGTAACCATACAGTAACTAGTATGTGATCTCTGACCATACATACACTCTATACCAGTTACATGCTGAGATTGTCATTTGATGGTTTTTTTTTTTTTTTTGGTTTCTCATATGTGTCCCCACCTATTTGGATGAGACTAATCCCCTTAGTGGCATAGAGCACGAAAATTTTTGCCACTATCCCAAGTTGTTATGCTTAGGAATCAAACGAAAAACCTTTCGGCTCCATGAGTCTGCTCCTTGGGCACAACTTACTTACCAGCTGTGCCACCCATTGGGATTCATCTGATGACTTTTAAGTTATAAAACTTTAATCTCAGCTATGTTTTGTTAGAAAAATAGCAGCAGTATACATATGATGGAAGTGATTCATAATAAAGGCAACCTGGAACAATAAAGATCGAGGAAAGGGTCTATAGTAGGTAGCATTAGCTTTTAGCTTGCATTTGAGAAGGGCTGGTTACATAAATCAAACCTAGAACCTAGTTCCTCTTAGCTACAGATGACAACACTAACCATTGTGCCAAGCATTGTAATAAGGGCCGACCCAGTTCAAATACCCACTTCGTGAGTGTCTGGGGAAGGGAATACTCTAGACAGTCTTTCCTCTGCTTTTTGCAGAGAGACTGATTCGAACCCGCGACCTGACACACCACGGCAAGCAAGCTTACCGTTGAGCCAAGCCGGCCCTTCGTTCCAACCATTGTAATAATTTGGGAAATTTCAGTGAACCTAATAATTAATTATTTGTGGAAAAAAAAAAGTGTTCCTTTAAATGATATAATTTTGTGTCATTTTAAATTTTGACCATTGATTTTTATCGGTTATAATTTATTGGGTCAAACTTTATTAGTTAAGATCTAAAATGATACAAAGTCATATTCTTTTAAAGCACAAATACTTTTCCCTTATTTGTGAAGAGTAATTTGATCCTAATTTGTATAATTGTTCTCCTTGAATAATGAAAACACCAATCTCAAACTTAAACAGGACAATACAATAAGCAAGAGTTGAGGATCCAAAATTCAAAAAAGTGTAAGGAAACGGGGCAGGGCACAAAAGAAACAAACCTAACCAGATCCAACGATGATGTTGTTAATGGGAATGAAGATGAGCTTCACGAAGAAACCAACGAATCCCATGACGACGAAGCCTATAGCAGTGCGAACAGCAACCTTGGAGAATTCTAAAGGCACCGGAGAAATTAAGATCGAAACTAAAAATAAAGAAAAGTGAAAAAAAAACCTAAAAAATAAAAAAGGAAGAATGAAGAGTGAACCTTTGCGATCGGGTTTGTGGCATCGCTTAACGAGCCTGATGCTGTCCTTGCTGAATTCTCTAAGGGGATCGAACACAGAGTCGATGGCCTCCATTCTCTCTCTCTCTCTCTCTCTCTCTCTCTCTCTCTCTCTCTATTGTTCTGAGAATTGCTATGTTAAATCCCTCAAGTGAAACAAAGGAAGGGGGGTATGTGTTTCCATTCCTACTCTTATTTTGTTTTTTTTTTTTTTTTTTTCTTCGTCTAAAAATGAGAGTAAAATTCCCAATATTTCTTTTGTCATAGAGTTATCCGGAGGCAACTCCAAAATTATGTTATTTTGAAAATTAAAAGAACTAATAAAGGATATTTTTGAAATTTTGTTTGTCTCTATATTATATTAATTTTATCAAAATATATTTCATTAAAACTCTTAATCCTCGAAACGACATAGTTTAGAAGCACCGACACTTCAAAAACTCTGATGTGTCGTGTCCAACATTTTCTGACATTCTCAAACACTCTAACGCGCATTGTAGAAACTCAAATAAAGGTTCAAAGGTTACGTTTTTAATTCTAACTATTAAATTCGTTTGATTACTATTATCATTTAATTGAATTTAATATGAATATTTGTGATATCTTATATTTCTTTGCAAAATTAATGAATATAACTTTATTTTTTGTTAAATCTAAATATTAAATGTATATACACAACATAAATTAAAAATATTATTTAATATCAAAATGTGTCCTAACGTATCAAAATTTAACAATTTTTAGAATTAACGTGTCAGATTGTCGTGTCGTATCGTGTCTCATGTCGGTATCGGTGCTACATAGGTTTTAGGTAGTGGCGGACCCAGGAATTTTTCTTGTGGGGGGCTAAAAATTAAATTTTTGTTTCTCTATTCAAACATAATATATGGGAGGCCAAAATACGAAAAATTAAATATTTGTATCTGTTTGGATCCTCTCTTTTTTTAGCTAGAAGTTACTTATAAGTATAAGTTAGGCCAAACAAGTTTTGAGAAAAGCTCTTATAATGAAAAGCTCTTTTTTTAAGCTCTTATATGTTTTTCTTGAATCGTGTGCTTTTTTTTAAATGAAGATTTATAAAGATAGATAGAGAGATAATTTTTTTGAAATATGTGTTTTAAGTAACTTTTAACCTAAATTTTTTATGTAATTTCTAAGCAGCTTTTGTCTTTTTTTAGATTTAGTTTCTAATTTAAAATTAAGAGGATCCAAACAGGCTCTTAGTATAATTTGTAAAAAAAAATTGTAAACAGATTTTTCCCCATAATTTAATACTAATTTCATATGCTAATTGTTACCACCAGGTCTGCGCCAACAAACAAGTGTCACGTAGCTAAAAGAATTTGAACTAAGATAAACCATGTAGTTCTATTGGTTGTCAGTGATGCTCCCAATGCTATGATGTAATCTTAAATAAACCTATTTTTGTTAAAGCAAAAAAGGACAAAAAAAGCATTAAATCCTGAATTTGTAATGGTGACTTTCTTTTCTCTATCTTGAACTCTCTCTAAAGCCCCAAACTAAACCCTGAGTTTACTTTTCACTTCGACAAGATCTAATCATGGTACTACACTCTTTCTCATTCTTTTTTTATTTTATTTATTTCATTAATTTTACTGGAGGGAGAAAAAATGCAATCAGAGTTAGAGGGGCTTCAATAGATATAGGACTTGAGAATACAAAGAAGTTCTATAAACTCTGTAGTGGAAGAAAACTACTTAACATTAATGGAGAGGAAAAATGGAAATTTCTTGAATTATATTTATGTTAAAAACTTTCTTCAAATTTAGGCCGTCCACCCTAGCACCCCCTGGGTCCGCCCCTGGTTTTAGGGTATAACTTTAGGGAGTGGATCCTCTCATGTGAAAAAGTGGTCATGTGGTCATATTATTTGATCACAACCACTCATTCATGATGAGATAAGAGAGAGAAAACTGTATAATTTTTAAATGAGTGGTTGTGATCAAATAACATGCCACATGACCGCTTTTTCACATGAGAGGATCCGGTAACTTTATCTCATGTGATAAGAGAAATGATAAACCCTTTTTTAAATCTAAATAAAAAATAAAAAATTAAATTAAGAAAATAAAAATTAAGGAGAATATATTTGTAATTTATTTAAAAATTTTGAATTAAAAATTCAAAAGAAGAAAAATGGATAGCAATATCTATTATTATTTTTAAAAAAATAAATTAGATTAAGGTCCCTTTAGATGGACTATTATTTATTTTTTTTGGGTACAAGATGGACTTTAAAAACAAGTGAGAACTGTTTTATATTTGGATCCGTATACTGTTTTATATTTGCATCCGTATTTAAAAAATACTTTTAAACCATTACTTGGTTCAAAAAATTTGAAGTGTCATGTCTGAGATTCTCTGACACTTGACACTTTAATACGCTTCGACTTTTATAATATTTAAAATTTCATTACATATCATGAAAAAATTTATCAATTTTTTCTAAACTAATATAATAAAAATTGAAAATGAATACCGAATAAATATCACTAGAGTGTATAAGATATTTTTAATTTGAAAATATAATAGTAAATACTTACGTCTTATATTTCTTTGCAAAATTAATGAGTATTATAAGTGTAGTTTCATTCTTTTGTTAAATTATTGAACATTAAATATAATATATACTACATAAATTAAAAATATTATTTAATATCAAAATGTGTCCTAACGTGTTGAAATCTAATATTTTTTACAATTAAAATGTCAGAGTGTCGTGGTTTATTGGTTCAACTGGATATATATTAAATTATATGATAAATATATTAGAAAATGCATTTTTACCAAAAATTATTATTTTTTGTTTTGATAACAACCAAAAATTAATTTTAACCTAATGTTAAGTGCTGCAATGTCCATCAATTTGCACATAGGGGAGAGTATTGGATTAAGATTTCAAAGGATTTTAATGGATTATTTTTTGATAAAAATATCCATTGGTATTGAATTAGGATTTTAAAAGATTAAAAAAAAGTCACGTGGTATTTGATTAGGATTTTAAAAAATTATTTTATAGTATGTCCAAATATGTTGGTATTCAATCAGGATTTTAAACAAATGAAAAACAATCTTATGGTATTCAAAAATCTAACGATTTTAATGAATTTTCTATTGTGTGAATTTCATCAGACTTTTTAGTGAGAGATATAAATAGGATGCCTTCTCACAATCTCATCCTAACTCCTACGATTTCTTGATATTTCTCTATTGCAGTGTCTTCTTCTTCCTTTGACTGGTTAACCCGCTCGAAACCGAGTTTCACCATGGAAGCTTCGTCAAAGCTAAAAAATAGTAGATTTTTTTAGCGATTTTCATTATAAAACAATCCGAAGATAACAAACTAACAAAATTCTAATATTATCCATCTCAATAACAACATATATTTTAGCAATTTTTGGAAGCTTTTAAAATTTTAAAAAATAATTCTTCATGCTATGAGTCGCGATTTTTCTTGGCACAAAAATGTGTATTTTTGTATTAAAAACAACATAAAACAGTGGAAAAATAACAGGGGAACTAAAACCCTCAAACCAATTTTCATTTTACATCAATGAAACAATATCAATTTAAAGAAAGATTGAAATTATCATAATATGAACCCTATATTTCATAACAATACATTCATGAACGAAATTCCTTCGCTATAAGAAACTATTTCGAACAATTCTTATGTCAATAGATAACTAAAAACTTGTTTTTCAAAAGCCCCAAAATAATTTAAAGTTTCAATGTATCGATTGAAAATAATTTAAGAAATTTTCTGAACTTTCATGAAATAAAATCCAAATATTATATGTACCAAAAAATAAAAAATCCAAATATCCATATTCGAAATTTTCTTAAAATACTCAATGAAAATATGCATATGATATATGGTTAGAAAACTCTTATCACGTAAAACAAAAATCCCAAAGTTTCCAAGATCAATTGCAAAAAATTCCAAATAAAATTTTATCATGAACTTTAGGTTTTATATGTGATTTTAAAATTATTTTAATAAATAAAAAATTGGATTTTATAATCTTATATGCATATCTCTGATACCAAATGAAAAAAATAATTTTCAGCCCATTGGTCAAACCCAAGAGCAGGAATGACAAAATGCTAATGCGTGGAGACTAGTATAACTTTAGATATGTAGAGAGTTATTGCTTAGAAATTTTGAATGTTTGTTAAAAAATATATTATGTTTTACTAATTGAGAAAATTATAGGGTTTATCACCTATCATTTAACATGACTAGAAAAATTCTCCTACACACACAACATTTTGTGGGGCCCGCAGCAAAAAAAAAAAAAAAACTCAGGCACGCAAAACGAATCTCTATAACATAACACAATCATTTTTCCTACAACAAAACTCTTATAAAACCCAAAATTATATTAGGTTTTACTTTTTTTTTGTTAATATCATTACATTTCTTTGTTATTTTTTTTGTTGACTCTTGTAATTTTGAATGTTTGTTAAAAATTCATATAATTTTTAAAATCTTATAAATCCATATTGTAAAAGTCCCTCCAATTTTAAATAGTCTTTTAAAATCTATAAGCTTTTTTATTTCAAAAAAAATCTTTTAAAATCCTAATCCAATACATCCCCTTAAATCATTTTATATAAATCTTCACAAACCGGTTCAGTAAATAAAAAGTATTTTTATTTATAAAAAAAAACTTATTGGAGGTTAAATGACTCTAAATCAATGTACTATAATCTAACACATAAGAGTGAATATAAGTATTAGAGACTAATTGATATCAATATGAATCTAAATCAATCTTTCATTCATACATATACATTAAATTAATATCTTGCACTACTCTTTTTTGGATAGTAACTTGTCTCATTCTAAAATTCTCTTCCACCATTATTTTTATTTTTATTTTTTGGTAAAATGACTTACCTTGAGAAGTTGAGAGTAATGTAAATCACCTTGATTCCCTCACTTTGATCATAATCAGTAATGGAAACCCATATTAGTTGAGAATAAGACTAAATAAAATCTATATAAATGAAATAATTTATAAACCTAAAGCTTTTTAAGATTTTGGGTCGATGATATAATATCGACTTATTTATTGAGATTAATATAACTTGAATCCTTGATGGTAATTCTCGGTTGCCATATGTGTTGGGAAATAAACACCAATTACCCCTTCGAGGACCTGTTTAGAATGGTTTCCAACAAGCAAAATAAATATTCTAATGACAACTATGCATGAACCAAAAACACAAGTCAATTTTAACGTGGAAAACCTCCTCAATGTGAAGAGTAAAAACCACGGGACCGATTTCGGAGTCCACCCAAATTCTCCACTATCAACAAAGTGAGATTACAAATGGTTCTAAAGAAATTACAATCAGCTATAGCACCATCAAAACAACTTCACAACTAGTTGTACCAAAAAATGCAAGAGACATACATATATGACCAAGCTTCTGTTCGAAATTAATCTAAAATAACAGAAGCGACTACTCCCAAATCGCAACGGTCAGATTAAAGAACAACAAGAGAGGAACACACTGACCAATTTTGAAGACAATCGCACGGTAGACCAAAGAGAAACCTCTCTCTGAACTTCACTGCCCAGAACAGAGCAGAAAAACGATGGCCTCTGTTTGCAGCTGAATAATTCCCTCTTGACAGCTCCAATCGCAAAACTGAACGGTCAAAGTCTAGTACAGTATGTTGTAAACCTTGCACCAAAATTTCAGCTCAGATCAACGGTTCATTTGGGAGAGATGAATCTCGCAACCTTGCTGCCTTCTGCAGAACTCTGCACACAACCACTTCGGTTTTTAATTTTCTGCTATTGATCCAGACCTCCGATCAAGATTCTGACCGGTAGAAATGAAGAGACATGAGTTGGGAAGGTGCTGAAAAAATTTCAGCTCAATCGGACCACAAACGAATGAGATATCACAGAATCTTCAGACCCTGCTCCTCCCACTCTTCACTTGCGAATTTGGTGGCTGGTCTCTCCCTTCTTTCTTCTCTTCAAAAATGCTCTCCTCACACACTCAAATGGCTGCTAAGCATACTACACAAAGGAACCCTAGATGTGCATTCCTTATTGGGCTGGACATTTGGCCTTTTAATTGGTAAAGGCCCAACAAATCTCCCCCTCCAGTCCAATGAGGGAGATTACAAACAGCAATCATCAAGTGGAATCCATACCGGCAACAAGCCGACAAAATTCAAACTTCTCTCTAGGAAGTGCCTTTGTCATCATATCTGAACCATTGTCATCGGTGTGCACTTTATCAAGCTCCACTTCTTTAGCTTCTAGCACATCTCTTATCCAATGATACCTTACATCAATATGTTTGGATCTTTGATGGAAGGTAGAGTTCTTGGCTAGGTGTATGGCGCTTTGGTTGTCACAAAGTAAGACATATCTCTTTTGAGTAAAGCCAATCTCTCTTAAAAACTTCTTCATCCATAGCAACTCTTTACAAGCTTCGGTTGCTGCAATGAACTCTGCCTCTGTAGTGGAAAGTGCAATGCACTTCTGTAACCTTGATTGCCAAGAAACCGCACCACCTGCAAATGTAATCATATACCCCGAAGTAGACTTGCGAGTATCAACATGACCTGCCATATCTGAATCTGTGTAGCCAACAAGCTCAGGCTTGCCATTTCCAAATCTGAGACTCAAATTGGAACTGCCACGAAGATATCTCATAATCCATTTAACCGCATTCCAATGCTCTTTTCCTGGATTAGAAAGAAATCTACTAACAACGTCAACTGCATAAGCTATGTCAGGTCTAGTGCAAACCATAGCATACATCAAACTTCCTACTGCTGAGGCATATGGCACTCTAGCCATATCTTCCTTCTCCATATCATTAGAAGGGCTATGTTGAGCACTTAGCTTAAAGTGGGTAGCAAAAGGTGTACTAACCACTTTAGCATTACTCATACTGAATCTATCAAGAACCTTCTTGATATATTGCTCTTGCGATAAGTACAACTTCTTATCATTTCTGTCTCGATGTATTCGAATGCCAAGAATCTTCTTTGCTGGCCCTAAATCCTTCATAGTGAAGTACTCACTCAGTTGCTTATTCAATGTGCCAATTCTAGAAGAATTTCCGCCAACAATCAACATGTCATCAACATAGAGTAACAAAATGACAAAATCATCATCAGAGAATTTTTAAAAGAATACACAATGATCAGAGTTAGTCTTTTGGTAGCCTTGCTCCCCCATAACAGACTCAAACTTCTTATACCATTGTCTTGGTGCTTGCTTCAAGCCATAAAGACTTTTCTTCAATTTGAAAACATAATCTTCCTTTCCTTTCACTATGAAACCCTCTGGCTGATCCATATAAATCTCCTCTTCCAAGTTACCATGGAGAAAAGTTGTCTTAACATCCATTTGCTCAATCTCTAAGTCTAGGCTAGCAGCTAAGCCTAGAACCACTCGAATGGATGACATTTTCACAACAGGAGAAAAAGTCTCATTGAAGTCAATGCCTTGCTTCTGACTGAACCCTTTAACAACCAATCTTGCTTTATACCTGGGCTGTGAAGTAACTTCATCTTGCTTCACCCTATACACCCATTTATTTTTCAGAGCTCTCTTACCTTTAGGTAGATTTACTAACTCATATGTATGGTTCTCATGCAATGAATGCATCTCTTCTTGCATGGCTTCAATCCACTTACTCTTAAGCTCATCTTCCATAGCTTCTTCAAAGCATTATGGTTCCCCTGAATCAGTCAACAACACATACTCACTTGCAGGATACCTGGTGGAAGGTGCTCGGTCTCTAGTAGATCTCCTAGGTGCAACATCTGAAGTAGCATCTGTGGGAGTCTTTGGCAGAGGGAACTGCTCATCAACAATATCATGATTCTCCACTGGCAGTGGAACATCTGTGTCATCTAAATCACCTGCACCATATTCTTCTTCAACCTGTGGTGGATCACCTGTAACAGGAGGTGGATCCATGTCAATTAAATCATGATTACTCTCTGGAACTGCAATATCTGATTTCTCAATATCCCGTATAGTTTGATATTCCATAAACACAACATCTCTGCTTCTTACAAGCTTCTTCTCTACTGGATCATAGAACCTGTAGCCAAACTCATCATGTCCATAACCAATAAAGACACACTGTCGTGTTTTCACATCAAGCTTGGATCTTTCATCTTTTGGGATATGCACAAAAGCCTTGCACCCAAATACACGTAAGTGATCATAAGAAGGATTCCTGCATGTCCAGACTTTATCTGGAACATCAAACTGCAAAGGAACGCATGGTGTGAGATTTAAAACATGAACAACAGTGCTCAAAGCCTCACCCCAAAATGACATAGGCAATTGTGATTGTGAGAGTAAGCATCTGACTCTCTCAACCAATGTCCTGTTCATCCTCTCTGCAAGACCATTCAATTGAGGTGTCTTAGGAGGCGTCTTTTGATGTCGGATGCCCTGTTGTCTGCAATAGTAATCAAAAGGACCTGTATACTCTCCTCCATTATCTGTTCTGATGCACTTCAACTTCTTCCCAGTTTGTCTCTCAACTGAGGCCTGAAACTCCTTAAACACATCTAACACTTGTTCTTTTGTCTTCAAGGTGTAAACCTATATCTTCCTTGAATGATCATCTATGAAGGTAACAAAATAAAGAGCACCACCAAGCGTTTTTGTCTTCATAGGACCACAAACATCAGAATATACCAAGTCAAGTGTACTAGGCATTCTTGAAGGATGGGAACTCTTGAATGCAACTCTGTTTTGCTTTCCCGCTAAGCAATGAGAACACTTCTTCAATGGTGCCTTCTTCAATCCGGGAAGTTGCTCCTTACTGGCTAACATTGTCAAGCCCTTTTCACTAATGTGACTAAGCCTCTTGTGTCATAGCTCCATTGTATCTTCATCTTTTACAGCATTAATTTTCTCTGTAGAGATCTTTGCATGTGTAACATACAAGGATGAACATTTCTTGCCTCTAGCCACAATCATGGAGCCTTTAGTGAGCTTCCACTGACCATCATTGAAGGTGTTGCAATATCCCTCATCATCAAGTTTTCCTGTAGAGATCAAATTCAAACGAATATCAGGAATATGTTTAACATTATGCAAAACTAACCTTGTGCCATTGCTGGTCTCCAAGCACACATATCCAACACCAATTACATTGGACAAGCCATCATTGCCCATCTTGACAAATCCAAAATCACCGGATTTGTAAGATGTAAAGAAATCCCTGCGAGATGTAGCATGAATAGATGCACCGCTATCTATCACCCAGCTGGTCTCATGACAAAAGATTAACAGCATCACAATTATAAACAAGGAGAAAATCTGAAGTGGTAGTAGCAACTCGATCATCTTTACCACCTTCATCATTCTTATTATCTTTCATTTTCCCTTGTTTATTATTTTTCTTCATTTTCCAGCAATACTTCTTTATATGTCCTTTCAAACCACAATAGAGACACTCAACATTGGCAAACTTGTTAGACTTGCTTCTTCCTCTTTCTTTATTCTTCGGACCTCGGCTTTTACTTCTCCCCCTTCTTTCTGTAACTAAGACTTCTGACTTAGAAGATGAAGCTTGAGTCTTTCTTCTCATTTCTTCATTCAAGATACTACCTTTCGCCAAATCCATGCTGATTATACCATCAGGGGCTGAATTAGATAGAGACATTCTAAACGTCTCCCACGAGTCCGGCAAAGTACCAAGCAACCATAACCCTTGTACTTCATCTTCAAACTTGATTCCCATTCCCGCTAACTGGAGAATAATTCCTTGAAATTTATTCAAGTGATCAGTCATAGAAGTACCTTCTTGATACCTCAACATCATCATCTGCTTAATCAAGAAGAGTTTGTTATTACCGGTCTTTCTTGCAAATAGTTGTTCAAGCTTGTTCCACAGTGTCCGTGCATGAGTCTCATCACTAATATGATTCAAAACATTATCATCTACCCACTGCCTGATGTAACCACAAACTTGTCTGTGAATCAACTTCCATTCTTCTTCGGTTTTATTTTGTGGTTTCTCATTACCAAAGACAGCCAAGTGATACTCCTTCACATAAAGAAGATCTTCCATCTTTCCTTTCCATACATGATAATTTGAACCATTCAGTGTAACCATTCTACTTGTATTAACCTCCATATTTAAACACAAGTCAACAGGCAAAAATAACCAGAATGCTTTGATACCAGTTGTTGGGAAATAAACACCAATTACCCCTTCCAGGACCTGTTTAGAATGGTTTCCAACAAGCAAAATAAATGTTCTAATGACAACCATGCATGAACCAAAAACACCAAGCAACACAAGTCAATTTTAACGTGGAAAACCTCCTCAATGTGAAGAGTAAAAATCACGGGACCGATTTCGGAGTCCACCCAAATTCTCCACTATCAACAAAGTGAGATTACAAATGGTTCCAAAGAAATTACAATCAGCTATAGCACCATCAAAACAACTTCACAACTAATTGTACCAAAAAATGCAAGAGACATACATATAAGACCAAGCTTCTGTTCGAAATTAATCTAAAATAACAGAAGCGACTACTCCCAAATCGCAACGGTCAGATTAAAGAACAACAAGAGAGGAACACACTGACCAATTTTGAGGACAATCGCACGGTAGACCAAAGAGAAACCTCTCTCTGAACTTCACTGAACTTCACTGCCCAGAACAGAGCAGAAAAACGATGGCCTCTGTTTGCAGCTGAATAATTCCCTCTTGACAGCTCCAATCGCAAAACTGAACGGTCAAAGTCTAGTAAAGTATGTTGTAAACCTTGTACCAAAATTTCAGCTCAGATCAACGGTTCATTTGGGAGAGATGAATCTCGCAACCTTGTTGCCTTCTGCAGAACTCTGCACACAACCACTTCGGTTTTTAATTTTCTGCTATTGATCCAGACCTCCGATCAAGATTCTGACCGGTAGAAATGAAGAGACATGAGTTGGGAAGGTGCTGAAAAAATTTCAGCTCAATAATATGCTCTTAAAAACTCATGTTAAATTTTATCAAACAATAATCAAATGATGGTAGCTCAATTAGCACTAGGAAACCGATTAGGTGAGGTGAGAACATATGTTCGATCATTTTCAATATCGTTCGGGTTTAAAACCTTAATCCCGAAATCCGTCCCGAATCATACTAATCGAAAAAATGATGAACCGATTGAAATATCTTTAAAAGAAAAAAAAAATTACCTCACAATGTAATGTGAAGAGAGATATACTCAGATACTCTATATTACGAGAGCATCGACTCCAATCGTTGCAGAAGGCCCTATAAATTATAATGGCTACTTTTCTACACATAACATCATTATAAGAAAAACTTACACAAGAAAATCCAAATATGATTTTTCATCTTGAAAGTTTAAACATCAAAGGAAAAAAAAAAATTGTTTGGATCAATAAATACATAGCAAGCCTATGTCGCAATCGTTCCTTCCTTTCACTATTCTCTCTCTCTTTTTCTTGCTTTTTTTCAATATGGATTATAATATTTCATCACTCAAGACTGGACCTATTTCCATCAGCAACAACTATCAATTATATGATACAAATGAACCTGGCCATGTATGAACTGAACAAAGTTCATCATGTTAAAGGGTGAGATCGATTTTCTTAGAACAACCAAGGGCAAACCAATGCACCATGAAATGGCCTCATTGGAAAAGATTCCGGAACCCATCAAAGATTTTTAGAGCTCTTAATTCTCCAGCTCTCATATCCCTCAATCTTCTTCGCAGTATCTGCAATTATTATTAAAAAATTAATCAGCACTAGTAATATGATAAACAGACATTATATCGTAAGCTATTTTTGTTGTGTAAAAGAACAAAAGAAACCATCAACCTAATTTGGGGGCTTATTATTTTCCTTTTTAGCATTATTTGATCATTTATTTCATTTCTTCATTTTCTGGGACCAATACAAACATACACTGCTATAATACTAATTTCGAGTTGCATGTACCAATCATTGTTATAATACTAATTCACAACAAGCAACACAATCAATGGGAATGGAATTACTTGTGCTGATGGATTGCTTTTCATATTTATTTGGAAAGTGAAGAACAGAAGTTTGTACACCAAACAGAGGTGGTGAGTGGTTTGAGAAAGAAGTCAGTGTTATAATAAATGGTACAGGGAGTCTAAAACCCTTGCAAGGGATACTGATAAGGTCCAACCACAATTATAGGATACACAAGAAGAAGACATGGAAAATTATATTGATAATAGTTGATTCAATTGGAATACAACTCAAAACAGTAAAACAAAGCAAGATTTCAGCAACAGATGTGAAGAAGAAACTGTAAAATAACAAGAAAATGAAAAAGATATTCCAAGAGGATTTGAGAGCTCCTAGTCTCTCCCAAATGCCCAAGTCCCAGTCCCAAAGATGGTTATGCAACAGAATTGTATAGCTCTAGAAGCTTCCCATCATAACTGAATGGTGAATATGTGCTGCAGACTCAGCAAGTGGTAGTGGAGCTAAAGATCTCCTATAACTCTCCCTAGTCCTTACAATACACCCTTATCTTCGCAAGTGGTAGTGGAGCTAAAGATCTCCTATAACTCTCCCTAGTCCTTACAATACACCCTTATCTTCTTTGGCTCCCTAACAGATACTTTATTACAGAATATAATATAAATCATTAAAAAGACCCTCACCCAAAACCTTAAGGTTTTGGGTTGAAGTGGTTCTTTAACATGGTATCAGAGCTTCAGTGACCATGAGGTCACGAGTTCGATCCTCACCGTCCCCCACTTTCAGGTGGAATTAAGAAAAGCACAAAAAAATGGGCTTGTGCAGCACAAGGGAGACCAAAATGGGCTTGTGTCATATCAACGCTTCAAGCCCAAAGGACTCTTGCGTGAGGGGGTGTATTAGAGAATATAATATAAATCATTAAAAAGACCTCACCCAACATCTTAAGGTTTAACATACTTCCACACCAATGAGTCAAATGTCAAATCATAATAAATAGGCGACACCACCATCCAAAACTTTAAAATAATGATTTTATCATCTTTTTCACTTTTATGGTCCTCAGTTAGTCTATTTCTAACAAATATAGGACTTCCCACTCACACTTTAATTTCATTTCCAACATTTAGAAGCAATTTAACAAAAAAGCTATGACCAAGATCTATGCTTACTTTAAACAAACAGACACATCATGGAATCAAGATTAGTGCTAGGAAGTTATCCTTGCTTGTCCATAGAAATTAAATAATGTGTTCTATAATCTTACGTATTGAGAACGAAATAATATCCTTCGCTCGCTAGTACACAAGTCCACAGCTAGCTGTTTCAGAAAGAGTCTTCGGTTGAGTTGTTTTGGAGAAGTCACGTCCAAATCCAGTGATCCACTTACCTGCCAGAAACATATACACATTTCATTTATGATAATTGGGATTACCATGCAGGTAAAACGGAAATGGCTAGGATTAACTCATTAGAAACTGACAACTTGATAAATCTTAGTTTTTCAAAACTACAGCTGTTATAAAAATAAAATATAAAGACATAAGGTTTCTTATTAAAGTGTTTCCTTGCCTGTAAGAACTTGTTGTATTTTGATATACTGGATTCACAGCTGTCTAGTATGAATTGCAACGCTTGCTCCTCTATTTCAGGATATCTCAAATCCTTCTTGGAGGAAATTTTATTCGAAGCTGCAGCAGCCATCTGTTAAAAGAATCATTCACAGGGTTATAGAATATACAAAGAATAATTCACAAAGATAGTGAGTGTCAGACCTCTTCATATTGCCCTCTCATGCTTGAAGGACTAACAGCTAAATAAGCATAAGCCATTAACTCCAATGGCCAACCAGTGATCTGTATAGGAAAACACTGAGATCTGATGAAAATAGAACAAAGAAATTAGTAACAAGCTCAATTAAAAGTATATATCAGAGTGATATCTCAAATATAATGTTTTCTTCCTGATGATAATGGCAGCGATATCAGTTAATAATAAAATTTTCAACAAAAATAGTTACTCAAAAAAGTCATGAGTAAATCTAATTATTGTAAAGAACCATTTCAGCCCAATAGCTTAAACTGGTAAGTGAGACCAAATTAATAGTTTTATATAAATATTTCTAACACTCTCTCACGGAAGAGCTTTTGAGCTTGAACTGTGGATAATGCATGGGCTCATACCTTGTGTTGATTTTAACTTATATTTTTTAATTTTGTTAGAAATCGTGGGCGGTGAAGTTCGAACTCATGACCACTTGGTCACAAACTCTGATACCATGATGCAACCAATTTAACCTAACAACTTAAGTTAGTAAGTGAGACCACATTTATAGTTTTATATTAATAACACTAACAATTACTTTGAAGCATGGACACTTTCACGCAATACCTTAGAAGGTAAAAAGAAATGAATACAAATTTTATGATATTTTCCACAGCTTGGAAAATTGTATTTTGGAAATGTCTGAGAGTCTTGGGTAAAACTATCATATACATTTAAAAATGTCAATTGACACAAAGGTTTCATTGAATGCTTGGATATAACTTCAACGAAGGTATAAACTAGGAATATTCTCAAAGTATTTTTATCAGAACAGAAGACAAAGAACTCCATCCTTATATATATAGGAAAAACTATAAAAATATAGGCACTCACCCTGATAATCCATACTTCTTCAACAGTTCTAACTTCTCCAGATAGGACCCATCAGATTTCTTGAGTGACAGTGACAACTCAACTGAATCTCTAGGATTATCACCTTCCCTTGGAACAAATCCATAAGATAACAGAAGCTCCCCATTGGATTTTTTTCCATATGAAATAAACACCTGTGCAATTTGATGCAAGCAATCAGTTGCAATCTTTGGATTTAAATCAAATGATTACAAGGTGAGCTAAATGGTGAAGAATATCACCACCAAACACAGCTCCAATCAATTAATTATTTTTGAGGCAATATTGCAAACTGTAGAGACATAACCATTTTACTCATGCATATATGATGGAATACCTCTAAAAACATATTCTAGGAAGCGTCTCAGAGGAGTATCAGTTAATGCTGACTCAGACAAAAGGACCAATGAAAAGGAATAGAATATTCTCAAGGGTGATGTGGGGGGAAATTCTGTTAATGTGGAGGGCAATTGCGTTAGTGGGAGAGAAAAGGGTGACCGGGAAAGTTAGTTACGACTAGCATATCAGGGGAGGGGAAAATGAATAAAGGATCAGGATGGAATTGGATTGGGAACTTAGGAGAGTATCAGCACTTCTCTAATGTGCTGAAGTTTAGCATTTCTTCTTTTGATGTTGTTTACTGTTCTTGTATTTGAATTCTGTAGCCTCTTTTCTTGTTCAAACATATAGAAGATTCAGATCCTTTTCTGGGCCAAAAGACCTCTTGATTGTCTCTGTTAATTGGTGTTTTTGATCCAGTTCAATCAATATACCATAATGCACTTTGGCAAGGCACAAGGAATTTGCATTTCATTTACTTAGGAACTTATTTAGTTTCTCCTAATTTAATCTAATTTAACAAATTCCAATCTGTCAATTTCTGTTTACCTGCTCACCTGGTTGATAGGGCCGATCTGTCGTAAAGACAATTCCCTTTGACAGCTTATCGTAGTCCAAAAATGTATCCACCTAGATTAGTGAAAACAAATTAGATTAAACTTCCTTGAGAAAAACTTGTTGGGAATCTTGTTTGGAAGAGACCATACATCACAACTATGATTCAGCATATCTGCCCAAGGAACCAAGGCAACCTTTCCATCCATTGAGGGTAACCGAACCTGTATTGTACAAAGATCATGAATTATATGTTCTGACAAACAACCACTTCCAAAATTGCCAATAACATTATTTATTCTCCCCCATTTTATTCTTGAAATGTTTCAATTTTGAGAACTAAGTTTTTTCAGACCTAACACATTTCAGCATTTGTTATTTAGGGTTGGACCCTGATGGTACCAGTATTTGATACTGAATTAAACTGAAAATGGAGACATCTCCATAAATTACAGACACAACTAAGAAAGAAACTGGTGATATTAACTATCACAAGACACTCTAAAAGTGAAATATGCAGAAAATAACAAGCTAAACACTAAGGTCACTCTCCAAGACCAACAAACCTAGGCCCCAAAGAGATCTCAATTCCCCACTCACCAAATGCTCAATTCATGCCTGCTTCCCCCAAACTCACGGTCCACCTCTATATAGCAGCCCCCTCCAAGACACTTGTTCATTTCTCTCGCCTCTAACTGAATCCTCAATTCTGTTTTCAACTTGGATCCATTTTTCAAAGGCCAATCAGACCTCAACTCTCTTTGAAAAATAGTTCTAATATGAACTCATATGGCATATAAGTCTGTGCACTGGAGTTATATAGAAAACACGAAAGTTCTCAGTAGCCAGACAATGGAATGTAATTTTGTTATCTCTACCAGATTAACTCACCAAGCGGGAGAAAAGAATGCCAAATGACCATTTGAAGGACTCTATGTTGAACACCTGCAAGTTATGCACATAACAGATTCAGATCACAATTATCTACTGAAACAAAATGCTTAGAATACACTAATATCTCACTGCAAATATTCAATCATGAAAATCACAAATAATGTTCAGTTGGGAATTTTCAAAGCTATGCTACCAATGATCCCCAGCATAAACATGAAGAACCAAATTTAGAAATTACTAACCAAGTAAGTAACAAAAGGACATTAACCACTACTTCCAATCAACCGAAAATTCCAACAAAGCAATTATCTCTGACAACTCCCTATTTTCTTTCTTTTTAAGTCTGTGGTTTACATTAACTATTTACTCTCATCCCGTGTTCATTGTGAGATAATTACCTCTTCAGGAAATAAATCAGGGTATTTGGAAAATATTCTGAGCCTCAAATCATTGTATCTGGGGAAGAAATGTTATGTACGTTAAGACACAGGATCAAAAAAGCATATTAGATTGAAGCTATATACCAAAAAGAGATATTAACAGACAATAAATCCCTGAAGAAATATAAGTTACAAAGAATTGGTCCATACGTTCCAATAACATTATTAATCCTCTCAATTGCTCTCTCCCTAATCTGAGAAGCTTCCAAGTAGCGATCTAGTTCTGCTCGTGACCTGAAATGACATAAATGAACGATCAACGTCATCAACATTGCCTATCCTAAACTAGTTGGGGTTTGATAAACTATATCGGGAAAATTTCGACAGTAGACTCTGTTATTTATGGAAATAAGATGAAAAGTATAATATTTTGTTTGTGTTGAGATATATAAAATGTAGCCTCGTGTCCCGGGTTCGAACCTCGCCGCGCCCCACTTTATTTCTAGTGAAATTTCTTCCTTCGCACATGTAGGTGGGCCTGTGCATTGTCCACCCTTTAAGCCCAGTGGACTCTCGTATGAGGAGGGGTGTTGAGATATATAAAACCATTAATGTAGCCTTACCCAACAGTTTAAGTTTTTGGGTTGAATTGGTTCTTTACAGTTTGAAATTAGGACTGGAAGAAAATAAAATTAGGACCGGAAGAAAATAAAATTAGGACCGGAAGAAAATAAAGTGAATGAAATTGAGAGATCAGAAAACAAAGAAAAATGCTTCTCTTTGTATAGACATAAATGAGGGGAATGAAAACAATAAAAGTATAAACCACCTACAAATTTTTATTGAAATGATACTTTTAGAATGCTTGTAATGTACTATAAATGTTAACTATATGAAATGTTCTAATCTTGAATTCCCTTTCACTCCATTTCCGGATAGGCTGATATTGGAGAAATTATTGTAAAACAGTTTACTCATTTCCATTTCTCCCATATTCTCCTTAGCAAAGTAAAACAGCATTTCAACCCCTAACTTTTGAGTCCACACTCATCAATATTCATTTCTTTCACCCTTCCCAAATAAGCTCTCAAAAGATTGCATCATAAGAACAATTCATTTACCAGTAAAGAAGTGAGTAAGGTTGTCGAGGTAAGGCTGATATATAATTGCTCCATTTTGAAGATTTCATGAGGCTAGCTTCACTTATGAGGTAAGTTGCGAGCAATGGCCAATCTGGCACTGAATTCCTTTTCAATACTTCACCAGCTTCTTGGCAGCTCCATTCCTGACAACCAAAATACAGACACACACCCAAAACAAAAGCATGAGTAAATACCTGACCCAGATTCACATAATGAAAGGGCCAACCTAGTTCAAATACCCACTTCGTGAGTGTCTGGGGAAGGGAATACTCTAGGCAGTTTTTCCCCTACTTTTTGCAGAGAGACTGATTCAAACCCGCGACCTGACACACCACGGCAAGCAAGCTTACCGTTGAGCCAAACCGGTCCTTCCAAGTGTGTTTAGTAAAATTTTAAAAAGGTTTCCATTTCCTATATCAGTAAAGAACATCATTTCACCAAACACCAGACAAAAATAACAAATAATGCAAATCAAGTATGCTGGTTTCTTCTTCGGGCGAGCTTGGAGAAGTGGTAAAATAGTTCGATACAACCTCTTTGCAAAACTGGTGTATATAATATTTCCCTTCTGCTACCGTAGCAAGTCTACCCTTGGTGTTTCGTGCAGGGTGATTTTTTTTTTATTGAATAAAGTAAATAAAGTAACGCTCTAAACACTGACAATATAGTCCATGAATAATTTATGAGTATTCTGCTAATTTCTTATGCATACCAATTCATAAGGAAACTTTCTTGGATTGAACAAACTAAAATGTTGGTGACTGGTGAAACCCGCACAGTTGTCTTCTAATATATTTCAAGCACAAATTGATCATGCCATATATATATATGGCATACTTATTTTTGTCTAAAAATAAGAAGACTTATACTCATTTTTAATCATTGATCCACGGGTAACTAATATATATAGAGAGAGAGGGAGAGATTTACACCTCATCTGACACTATATATATAAATATTTGACACTATATTTTCACACCTAGTCTTAAAACCATTAGATCAAGATAAATCAATGTTATCATATGTTTACAAATCAGAGACATTAAATCAAGGCAAGATCAACGACACTCGGATACACTCAGATGTCAAACTTCTTGTTTGACACCAGTGTCAAATGATCTTGTCCCATATATATATATATATATATAGGGGAATGACCCATGTACAATCTTTTTTTACAAATTTTTGCAAATTATACTTATGTACTCCTGGGAGAACATAGTATAACCTAGTGTTCTTCCGAGAGTACATAGTGTAGTTTGTAAGAGTTTGTAAACAAAAAATTTGTAAATATAACTCTCCCCATATATATATATAGAGGTGTTATATTTACAAATTCAAAATTTACAAACTCTTAATATATAATATGTATTACCCATGATGCACAGTATAATTGTAAAAATTTTAAAATTTGAGTTTGTAAATATAACCATTTTCGCATGTATATATATTAAATTAATATGAGGCAAAGGAAGAAGAAAAAAAGGCTTACAGAATCAGCAGTTATGACTAATTTGGGAGGCACAAAGAGAAGCTTCTCCCCTTTTCTGATATTGGTCAAAGCAACAAGTCCTCTCTCACCCACATCCACTTTTTCTATTGCCATCTTCTGTGGTGGAAGACCTGACTCTGACAACCATCTCTGCAAAGCTGATGCATTTTCTAATGAATCAATCTCACACCCCCAAGGAATGGTTTCCATCGCTGAGGTTTGAGTGGCACCACTTGCACTTGCATTTGCAGAAACTGAACAATGAATTTGGTACTTGCGTGACACAGTTAGCTTAAGGTGACCCAGACCCACATGGGTTCTCTGAGTTGTTGAGATAAAACCAGGAATTAGAGTAGTGTATATGATTCTTGAAGCTTCGGCCATGGCTGTGAGAAAACAACCTTAGCTTATCTGCTTAAACTTTGAGAAGCGTAGCTACAGAGCTGTTGGTTTGAGTAGTTGTAAAAACACCACGTGGTCCGAATCCTATTGGAGCTCCGAAAGTTGTTTGTTTCACGGTTTAAAATTTAGTTTTACCACCTTTGGAAAAATTGAAGAGTTTATTGTTTATTCCATTTTCTGTCACACTAGTGCTCATCAAAGTTAGTGGGTCTTATTCCTCCTTATATAGGATCTATTTGATTTTATGTGGGTATGATAGAAAATAAAAATTCTACAACCAAAGTAGAAACATTGAATTTTAAATTGAATAGGGTTATTCAACTTAATTTTCCGTACAAAAGGCTTCCTAACCGAGTTTGAGGGAAGCGAGTTCCCAACAAAACGACTTCGTTTTGGAAGTAAAGGTAGATAACTTTTCTACATTCACTGTAAAAATATTAAAGACTCAAATTATCTAAAGTAACTTTATAAACTTTAAACTATAAATATTAACTCAATTGATATTAATATTATTAGTATAGACAAAATAAAAACATATCTTCAATGAAATATACATAAATTAAACATAATTATAATAGTATTTAAGTTTTTCTTTTAAAGAAAAGTCTATCACAAAGATGAACATTGGAGATTTTCTCAATATAATCGCTTAATGTTTACCCAAAAAAGTATATATATAATCACAAAATTATTTTAAGTTTTTCTTCTTTATTTCTTCTAAAAGAGTACTAAAATAAAAAAAATTATATCACAAAATCTTAGTGACAAATAAAATGCTAACTAAAAAAAAATGACTTGCTGGCCAACCCGCCTCGACCCGCCATCAAACTATTTTAACCCACAACTGTGTGGGGCTGGTTGGGATGTATAACCCAACCTGCCCCATTTTGGCGGATTGACCCGTCGGGTTCAACCCATATTGTCACCTTTATTGTTAAGTTGTTGTTTGTAGGTTATTTTTCGATGAAAATCGCTCAAAAATATGTTTTTAAGTTAATGAAGCTCCCATAGAGAAACCCGATTTCAAACGGGTTGATCCGCCAAAAGAATAAAAAGACACTGCAATAGAGAAATATCAAGAAATCTTAGGGTTTAGGGTGATATTGTGAGTAAGAAATTTTATTTATGTTTCTCACTAAAAAGTCTCACAAATCCACATCAATAGAAAATACACTAAAAATGTCATATTTTTGAATACCACAAGATTTTTTTCTTTTGTTTAAAATCCTGATTGAAAACTAATAGATTTGGAGGGACTCTAAAATAATCTTTTAAAATCTTAATCGAATACCACATAATTTATTTTTTTTCAATCCTTTAAAATCCTAATTGAATAACAATAGCTATTTTTGACCAAAAATAATACATTAACATTTTTTCTTTTGTTTAAAATCCTGATTGAAAATTAATAGATTGGGAGGGACTCTAAAATAATCTTTTAAAATCTTAATCGAATACCACATCATTTTTTTTCAATCCTTTAAAATCCTAATTGAATAACAATAGATATTTTTTTCCAAAAATAATACATTAATATTTTTTTCTTTTGTTTAAAATTTTGATTGAAAACTAAGATTTGGAGGGACTCTAAAATAATCTTTTAAAATCTTAATCAAATATCACATGATTTTTTTCTCAATCCTTTAAAATCCTAATTGAATAACAATAGATATTTTTGTCCAAAAATAATACATTAAGATTTTTTTCTTTTGTTTAAAATCTTGATTGAAAACTAATAGATTTGGAGGGACTCTAAAATAATCTTTTAAAACCTAATCAAATACCACATGATTTTTTTTTCAATCATTTAAAATCCTAATTGAATAAAAATAGATATTTTTGTCCAAAAATAATACATTAAAGTCCTTTAAAATCAAATCCAATACACACCTGTAAATTGTTTTTGTTTTGTATTTTGACTATTAACTTTTAAAACACAAAAAAACATCTATTTCATTAATTATTCTAAAAAATACAAAATTGTTTTTGTTTCTGTTTTTGTTTCCCGGGGGCGGCGTTATTAATTCTATTATATAGATTTATTTATTGTCGTTCCTTAATATAGTTTGATACGTTTAATTTAAAATTTAATTTGCTGGATATTGTATATCGACGTTGATTGTTTCTATTTTATAAAAGATGTTGTGTTTTTTTAAAAAAATTAAAAATAAAAATTATGTGAGATAGTGTTACATTATTTTTCATTTATGGCGGGCCGAGCCAGGCTTTTCATAGGCCAGGCCGTAGGCACCGGTAGGCCGGCCTGGCCCATTTACACCCCTATATTTAACCATCACATAAGGATCGATTTTCATATAAATTAATCTACTTGTTTTCATTGGACATACGTTGAATCACGCATAGTTCCGACAAAACGCTGAAAGGAGGAGCAAGGAGAGAAATAACTTTATTATTGATATTCATTATCAACATGTCATCCCATTCTCGTATTGCAGTAACGAAGGTATGACTATGTGCCACGAAGCATTATTGTTATTGTTTGCACCATCTCTAATTTATGTTTTTGTTCTGTCTTAGAGTCAGGAATGTTTAGCCCAACTAGGCTGACGGATTAATCTAGACCGTATTGCTTTTGTTCAGGAATATCTATTGTAAAGATATCCTTAAACCTAGCTTGATCGTTGAATACTAAGTAAAATGTGTGATTATGGTCATAGTATAGTGATGATTGTGAGTTGAAATTGAGTGTCCCTTTACCGTCAAATCGCCCTTTCATTTATAGGGGCTAATGTACGAGGTTCGCACGTGGATCTGAGCTGTCATGACGCGGTGGTCATTACAGCTGGTCGGCCATTACTGTTTGGTAACGTGTTGTGCATTACACGTCTTAAATGCAATCTGTTTAGTTACCTTGAGGTTATCTGTAGCCGGGTTGAATGTCACCGGGTTGTCCAAATGGGCAGATTATATGGGCTTTTAGCCGGGTTGTCCAAGTGGGCTGATTATATGGGCCTTTCGTACAGGTTCATAACATTTTTTTTGTTAATTTTATCTATCAAATATATGT
>JAVKPL010012257.1:0-58601 GCA_032173675.1 Gastrolobium villosum | reverse complement strand
CATCTCAAGAATTTGACAATGCTCCAGTGGCTGAGAGAGAACAGGAATCATTAAGTTGGATGGGTATGATGCCTTGTTAGCCAAAAATGATCAACTGATGCAGACTCAGAAAGAGCAACAGCAGCAATTGGATGCTCTCACTAAGCAACTATCCAATCAAAAGGTTGCTTCAGTGGACACCAATTCTGTGTGTGCAATCTGTGGAAAAAGTCATGTGACAGAAGATTGTGATTATGGGGGATCAACAGAACAAGTTGAAGTCAATGGAGTGTGGTATGATCAGAGGAACCCTAACACTCAGGGGCGAAATTTATATGTGCCACCATGGAAGAACAGAAATCAACACCCTGGGTTCAGTTACAGTTCCAACCATCAGTTAAATCCTCCTTCACCACATACACAACAATTAGGAGATTCTTCAGCATGGGAGAAAGCCTTTGCCCAGTTGTCCAAAACTACTCAAGATTTTATTCAAGGATCCAATTCTTTCAGGGAAGAAACATCTGCATTCATGCAAGAGACTAAAACTTCATTCAGGAATCAAGAAGCATCCATTAGGAATCTGGAGACACAGATTGGTCAGATTTCAACACAGATATCTGAAAGATCACAGGGCAAGTTTCCTGGTGATACCATGGTGAATCCAAAGGAGCATTGTAAAGCTATTACCACAAGAAGTGGACTTGTGCTTCAGCCTGTTCAAAAGAAGATGGAGGATAAGAAGGATGAAGAAGTCATTATAGAGGATGTAGTAGAAGAGGATGAACAAGAAATAGTGAAGGAAGATAAGGAGAAAAACAAGGCAGTAGTTGAAAATAATTCTTCATCCAAGAAGATGATGAAGTGGGAGAAAAAGAAAATGGTTGATAAACAAGATCAGCCCATTAACTTGTCTCCCTATGCCAAGATTCCTTATCCCCAAAGGTTGAAGCAAGAAATCCAGAAACAGCATTATGCAAGATTTCTGGATATTTTTAAGAAGTTACATATTAACATTCCATTTGTTGAAGCCTTGGAAAACATGCCTCACTATGCAAAGTTCATGAAAGATATTCTGTCAAAGAAGAGGAAATTGAAGGATGGTGAGACAGTAGCTTTAACAGAAGAATGTAGTGCCCTTATCCAGAAGAGACTTCCACCAAAAATGAAAGATCCTGGAAGTTTTAGCATCCCTATTGCTATTGGAGATGTGGAAGTAGGGAAGGCACTTTGTGTTTTGGGGGCTAGCATAAATCTGATGCCATTGACTGTATGTAGAGCCTTGGGAATCAATACACTGAAAGAGACCAACCTGATTCTACACCTTGCAGATAGGTCTATCAAGAGACCAGAAGGTGTGGTTGAAGATGTATTGGTTAAGGTTGATAAGTTCATATTTCCAGTGGACTTTGTGATTTTAGATATGGAAGCAGAAGATATAGAAAGCCCTCTACTTCTAGGGAGGCCATTCTTAGCAACTGCTAGATCCTTGATTGATGTTGAACAAGGAAAGCTTATGCTAAGGGTGAATGAAGAGACAGTAATCATTGATGTGTTTGAAGCAATTAAACATCCTGTAGATGTTGAGGATTGTTTCAGGATTGATATCATCCAGGAGGTTGTAGATGAAGTAACAGGGGAAGAGAATCTGTTACCGGAGGAAGACCAATGTAGAGAAGAAAACAATGGGGAAGATTTTCAGGAGGAACTAGTAGTTGAAGAGCTTGAACAGAAGGTAGATGATATTGCTAAGGGGGAACCTAAGGTAGAATTAAAAGAATTACCATCAAATCTGACATATGTGTTCCTAGGGGATGATCAAACATATCAAGCCATCATTAATGCATCCTTATCTGAGAGGGAGGAGATGAAGTTGGTGGAGGTTCTTAAGAAGAACAAGACAGCCATGGGTTGGTCATTTTCTGATCTTAAGGGCATTAACCCTTCATTCTGCACTCACAAGATATTGATGGAGGAAGAAGTCAAACCAGTAAGGCAACCACAGCTTAATCCCACTTTGAAAGAGGTGGTGAGGAAGGAAGTGGTGAAGTTACTTGATGCTGGAATGATTTACCCTATTTCAGACAGTGCTTGGGTGAGTCCAGTTCAAACAGTACCCAAGAAAGGAGGGATGACTGTGGTGAGAAATGAGAATAATGAACTGATTCCTACAAGGACAGTAACTGGCTGGAGGATGTGTGTTGACTACCGGAGACTCAACAAAGCAACAAGGAAGGATCATTTTCCTATTCCATTCTTGGACCAGATGTTGGAGAGATTAGCAGGACATGCTTTCTGGACGGATACTCAGGGTATAATCAGATAGTTATGGCTCCAGAAGACCAGGAGAAGACTGCATTTACTTGCCCCTATGGAATCTTTGCATACCGGAGAATGCCTTTTGGTCTGTGCAATGCACCGGCAACATTTCAAAGGTGCATGCTTTCCATATTCTCTGACATGGTAGAAAGATGTATTGAGATATTCATGGATGATTTCTCTGTTTTTGGTCCTACTTTTGATGCATGCTTAGAAAACTTAGACTGTGTTTTGAAAAGATGCCAAGATTGTAATCTTGTGCTAAATTGGGAGAAATGTCACTTCATGGTGACGGAGGGTATTGTTTTGGGACACAAAGTGTCCAGCAGAGGCATTGAAGTAGACAAAGCAAAAATTTCGTCATTGAAAAACTACCTCCTCCCATAAATGTGAAAGGTGTGAGAAGTTTTCTAGGACATGCAGGTTTTTACCGCCGTTTCATAAAAGATTTTTCCAAAATAGCAAAACCATTGTGCAAGCTTTTAGCAAAAGATCAAGAATTCTTGTTTACTGATGATTGCTTGCATGCATTTAATGTGTTGATGCCAGGACAAGTTAATTACTACACCCATAATCATGGCACCTGATTATTTCATTACCTTTTGAACTTATGTGTGATGCCAGTGATTTTGCTGTGGGAGTAGTACTAGGTGATTAGAGAGGAGTTTCCAGATGAACAAGTGCTGGCCATTAGTACTGATGCACAGATGGTGCATGATAAAGTTTTGTCTGTTGACACTCCATCATGGTTTGCTGATTTTGCCAACTTTAGAGCTGCTGGAGCCATGCCAAAGGATTTCACTTATCAGCAGAGAAATTTTTTTTTGCATGATGTGAAGAGATACATCTGGGATGAACCATATCTCTTTTATAGATGTTCTGATGGAGTCATAAGGAGATGTATTCCAGAGGAAGAGCAGAAGGGGGTTTTATGGCACTGCCATGGTTCAGCTTATGGTGGTCACTTTGCAGGAGAAAGGACTGCAGCCAAGGTTTTGATGAGTGGTTTTTACTGGCCTACATTGTACAAGGATGCCAGAAAATATGTGGAGGCATGTGACAATTGCCAAAGAACCGCGAACATCTCCAGAAGACATGAAATGCCTTTAAACAACATTCTGGAGGTGGAGGTTTTTGATGTTTGGGGTATGGATTTTATGGGACCTTTCCCATCATCCTACTCTAACAAGTATATTTTGGTGGCAGTTGACTATGTCTCTAAATGGGTAGAAGCCATAACCACTCCAACAAATGATTCAAGGGTTGTGATTGCCTTCATGAGGAAGAACATATTTGCCAGATTTGGAATTCCAAGAGCCATCATCACTGATGGGGGCACTCATTTTGATAACAGGTGGGTTGAATATGCTCTTGCAAAATATGGGGTTAGACACAAGATAAGCACTCCATACCATCCACAAACTTATGGTCAAGTGGAAATTTCCAACAGGGAGTTGAAGAGAATATTGGAGAAAACTGTTGGGAATGCCAGGACAACATGGTCCAAAAAGCTTGATGACACCTTGTGGGCTTACAGGACAGCATTTAAAACTCCAATTGGAATGTCTCCATTCCAATTGTTGTTTGGGAAAGCATGCCATCTGCCTGTTGGGTTGGAGCATAGAGCATTGTGGGCAGTCAAGTTTTTAAACTTTGATTCCAAGGCAGCAGGTGAAAAAAGGTTGCTGCAATTGGATGAATTAGATGAGTTCCGCCTGCAAGCGTATGAAAGTGCCAGCCTGTACAAAGAGAAAACTAAATTGTGGCATGATAGAAAGATCACACCTAGGGACTTCAAAGAAGGGGACCAAGTGTTGTTGTTCAACTCCAGGTTAAGGTTATTTCCAGGAAAGTTGAGGTCCCGTTGGTCTGGACCGTTTGTGGTTAAAAGCATGAAGCCTTATGGCTCAGTTGAAATCTGTTCTCATGACTCTGACCAAAGCTTCACTGTAAATGGTCAGAGGTAAAAACTGTACATTGGATCTGCTGTGGATAGGCAACTGATTTCAGTTACCTTGTTAGAGGTAAGTTAATTCATACTCGTCAGGCTCGCGACGTTAAACACGCGCTGAGTGGGAGGCAACCCACTGTACCAGGTATGTACTGTTGATTAATAGATTTTGTGGAAAGAAGAGAAGAGGGAATACTGAGAGAAAGGAAAAATTTTGACAAGTGTTGGCCGTTAAAACGTTCAATATGGCCGTTTTAGCGTCCAGATGATTGCACTGAGTGGGAGCTCTCTGACTTGAAGCGCTAAAACGTTCAAACTGAACGCTTTAGCGCTCAACAAGGATTCCGAAAGGTGAACTCTCTGACTTGTACCGCTAAAACGTTCAAACTGAACGCTTTAGCGCTCTACAAGGCTTTTGAGATAAGAGCTCTCTGACTTGGAGCGCTAAAACGTTCAAACTGAACGCTTTAGCGCTCTTCAAATGAAGTAAGTGAAATGCTCTCTGGTCCAGCGCGCTAAAACGTTCATTATGACCGTTTTAGCGCGAAGTTGCACACCACGTGTGTGTAACTTATCTGGTCTTGGGCGCTAAAATGGTGACGTCTCAACGTTTTAGCGCCTAGTCACTTAAAATTAAAATACACGGTTCTTTTCCCTCATTTTTTCTATTACTCTTCTTCTTCACATTCACTCTACACACACTCTTTGCATACCCTTGCACACTTCACTCTCAGATTTCGTTCATCTCACTACACAAGGTATGAACCATCTTTCATTTTCTTATAATCATGTTCTTGGAGTGAAAATGTAGAAGTTGCTAGGATTGTTAGGTTTTATTTTTCTTATATTATTTTAATTTTATTTCATCATGATTCTTAGCATGTTTATATATGGTGTGTTTGGTATGTTGATTGGGAGGCTGAATACATGTTGATTCTGGGTTTTCGGCGTTGTATAATGAACCACAATGTTGAATCCTTGCACACACGCACAAGGTGTTTGCAAAAATGCCTGACTCAGAATAGCCAGGGCGCTAAAACGCTGGTTCTCAACGTTTTAGCGCTCAGACTGGGTACAACAGGATTACGGCCAGACCGCTAAAACGCTCCCAGTGACCGTTTTAGCGCTCAACCACTGCATACACACACAAAGGTGTTTGTTGAAATGCTTGACTTAGAACAGTCAGGGCGCTAAAATGCTGGTTCTCAACGTTTTAGCGCTCAGACAGTGTAAACCAGGATTGCGGCTAGGCCGCTAAAACGCTCCATGTGACCGTTTTAGCGCCCAGCCCCTGCTGCAAAACATGATTTTTACTTGATTCTGGGAATTAAGGTGGATGTCACTGGTGTAATGAGGGATTAATTTGCATCATGTTCTTTGTTTAAATCTGGGAATTTTATGCCACATTGTTCATTACGTCACTGACTTTTCCTTTGTTGTACCAGATATGTCGGCTTCACCACCAAAGAAACAGAACAAAAAGAGGTCACGAGGGGCCAAGACTTCAGCACCACCACCTCCTGCATATGATGAGCATTTCTGGCGAAGTGCCGAACATGAAGATCGGTTTAATAAGAAAACATCCCATAGGCCATTCGTCCGAGAACGCCAATTCATCTTGGACAAGAATGAATACCCAGATTTCCAGTCTCAACTGAGGGGACGGGAATGGGTGACTTTTGGGGAGATATTGGTGAACAGCAGCCCGGCTATAGCCCGGGAGTTTTTTGCCAATGCTTACAATGGAGATCAAGGAGGGCAAAGGACCTTCATGAGTTGGGTGAGGGGTAAGCAGGTCAAATATGATGCCTATACCATCCAGAAGCTGCTGAAGATAAGAGGTAGTGACATTACTCAGGCCTTGACTTGTGACTTCCGCTGAAATTGGCGGAAGATTGATGTTCCACCCAGAAGGAGGGATCCTAATTTTGAGGGATGGACCAAATTGGGGGCGGCTGAACCCATTTTGAACACAGTTGCAAAACCTGGGGAGAAATAGGAGATGACGAAGGATGGGGTCAACCCCAAACTGTTGTGGTTGAGGCAGTTAAATGGAGAGGCAAGAGTCTGGTTCCATTTTGTTGTCTCTAATAACATGCCTTCATCTAATCAGGCGGAGGTGAACTTGATGCGGTCTGTTTTGATTTCCACTATCATGAATAAGGGGAAAGTAGAGTTGCCTACCCTTCTTCAAGATAGTATTTATGATATGGCCCATTCTGACACCAGTACATTCTCTCTTGGCCATTGCTCTCTGATTCAGCTGTTATGCCAGAAAGCTGGAGTTGACATTACTGATAATGGAGTGCAAGTCAAATTGCACCCCAAAATTGATGCCAAGCTGATTAGAGATCAGTTAAGAATTGGAAGGGAAGGTCCAAAGGGATTGACACCGGGGAAGAAGCAACGAGAGAAGTCAGAGGATTTTGACTTCGAAGAGCGAATTAGATCAGGGGAATAGTGGTTGAGAAATGGAGATACGCGTATGGGCCACTTACGTCGTCGCCTCAAATTTATGCAGGCGGGTCAGTAGTCATTCCAGACACATGTTATAAAGATGCTGAACGACATTTGTGAGGCCCAGGGACTTGAAACGTCCACTTTTCAGCCTGCTGTGTACCCTCATTCTGAAGAGGAGGATGCTTTCGAGGCAGCAGCTGCCGCCCATATGCGTGATGACAGCGAGTCCTCTGATGATGATGACATTGAGCAGGATGTTCAGGCCCCGGGTGGAGAGCCAGTTGCTGGGAGTCAGGATGGTGCCGGACCATCAGTCAGGATTAGTACAGGAGCAGGGACCAGTACAGGTGCTGCACAGACAGATTATACACCGCTCCCGCAGTCTGACCCAGGAGACCCCTTTGACTCTGGTGATGAGGCGACTGCATCTTTTGTGGAGTCATGATTTGCAGTTTTCCTGCTGTTATTTTTGTTTTGCTTTTTCAGTATCTGGTTATTTTGTTGGTACACTTATATTGGTTATTTTGTAAGCTGTTACTGTACATTGAGATTTCACTGTTTGTAGATTCACATTTCTGATAGTACTGATGATATTAACTGTATGTGAATGTGTTTCAGTGATCCACTACTGTTTTAGATTTAAATTAGTTGCTGGGGACAACAACGCTTAAATCTGGGAATTGTGGGTGTGATGTGATTGAATGGCAAGTGAATACTACATGGAGAGGTCACACGAGTGGATGAGCCAAAACAGGGAACATCTCAATCTCTTTTCTTTAGTTTTTCTTAGTGTGAGTAATTTTTAGTGTAGTTAGATGTTAGTGTAGTCTAGAATCTAGAATTAGGATAAAAAATTTTCGTTTTCTTTTATGAAATTTCATGAGGATTTGATTGATCAGAGTTTTAGATGATTGATCAAATTAAGGATACAATCTTATGCCTTGCATGTTGAGAAATGAAATGTTTGCATGATTCATTCAATGTGTAAGAGTACAGAGATTAGTTGTGATGCATAGAGAGGAAGTTAAGCATGCACTCTGAACTGTGAGGAAATCGAGCCTATACATAAATTTTTGTTCAGAGAGCATTTCACTGCATGAGTAACTCTAGAACTTGCCTTGTTTCTTGTTTGAAATGGTTGATGATGCATAAGGTAAAGGAATTTTCTTCTTGGACCAGAAAGTTAAATGGTAAAACCTTAAGTTCCTGTTGCATGAACCTTTGAGCCTAATCTGTTGTTAATGTACTCTCACATCCATTCCTTTAGACTGAAAAGTTCAGATAAGTGATAAGGGGTGGAGTGTTTTGTGGGAAGTAAGATATCTTTGCAATAAGTGAATGAAAGAGATGTTTGAAACATGAGAAAAAAGGGTCGTAGAACACAAAGTGTTTAATTTTTGGAGGAGGTAAAGTGAAATGGTAAAAGACATAAAGTGTCTGAAAGAAAAAGGACAGGAAGAAATTATTTCTAAAAGACACAAAGTGTCTGGAAGAAAAGGAGGAAGAAAGTCAAAGAATGAAAAGGAAGAAAGATTGGGGAATTAAGAAGGAAATGACATATAATGTGATTCCCCCTTATCTAAATCTGATTCATTTGATCTGAACTTTTCCTGCCACAGAAAGCCTTACCTCTAGTCAAGCCATACACCAAGCCTCATTGCCAACCATGTTAGACCTTTTTGATCTACCTTATAGATCATTTATGCCATGAGTAATGAGAATAGGGGCAAGCCTATGGAAGTTTGAGTGCAGTGAAGAATGAGTGACATATTAATCCCTAAACACTAGTGTGCATGAGAGTTAAATTTTCACAATTTTTGAGAAGATCCTAGTGAGGGGGTGTGTTGTTTGGAAGTCTCTGTATGTCATCTGTACTAATCTGTTGAAAAGCATATAGGATGTTGTGCAAGTCATGAGAAACAAAAGATTGCATGGTTGTAAGTTGTATCAATGTGATCCCTTGTTGAATTCAGTCTATCCTCATGAGTTTCATTTGTAAGAATCTGGAATCCCTCTTTGTTGCAAGTGCATTACTGAGGACAGTAATGTCCAAATCTGGGAATTTTGATAAACTCCTGGTTCATCAAGTTTTTCAGCACAAATTAGGATTAATTTGTATGAATAATTGGTTGAATAAGGAGGTTAATGCCTTAATATTTCCTGAATTACAAGTTCTGAGAGCTTTGTGAAAATCTACATTGTCTTGTAGGGAAAGGAAGCCCAAAAAGCATCAAAAGAAGGAAGAAGATTCTGGAGGAGAAAATTGCCCAAGTGTTGAGCGCTAAAACGGCCACACTGACCGTTTTAGCGTGCTGCTGCAATTTGAAGAAGGAAGTTACTGGTGCTGAGCGCTAAAACGTCCACACAAACCGTTTTAGCGCGCTGCTGCAAATCAGAATTGGAAGCCTATGGAGCTCAGCGCTAAAACGCTTACACTGAGCGTTTTAGCGCTCTAATGTGCAATTCTTCTCTGTTCTGAAACGCTAAAACGTTCGAATCAAGCGTTTTAGCGTTGAAGTCAGTTGAAAGCAATTGGGAGGTTATCAGCCATGGACGCTAAAACGCTCATTCAGACCATTTTAGCGCCCAAGTCAGTTGAAAGCAGTTGGTTACGCATCAAGCCGGACGCTAAAACGCCCATTTATGACCGTTTTAGCGTCCACATTATTTTTCAGCGGATTTGTAATACTATAAAAGGCAAAAGGCCTGAAAAAAATAAGATATAGTGGATAGTTTTCTCTCTCTCATTTGTCTACTCTCCTCTCATATATCAGATCATAGGATCTGAATTCTTTCTTTTTAAACAATAATTCTTAGGAGTAGTGTAGCATTGCAATTGAAGATTGAAGATTCACTACCATGACAATGGAGTTTGTTCTTTCTTCTTCTCTTGTATTTAATTTCATTATGTCTGAGTAGAGTCCTTTGTAGTCTGATTCAATGGAACTCAAGTGTGTATTTATGAATAATTAATGTGAAGTTATATTTTCCTATTATGTGACTTGTATGAAGTTGTCTTGATTAGTCATTCTTGTTTATGAAATGATGTAGAATAGACATGTTTGCATTGTTTTAAAGTTGACAACTTCATCATTAGTATTATAGTAGTCAAGACATTGATGCTATAATATTAATGTAATCTTAAGACCTTAGTAATTAATGCAAGTATTATGAAAGGAATCACCAAGACATTGGGGTTTCTGATTAATGTACCCATCAAGGTAGTAAGACATTACATCTTGATGATAAGTAAAAGGTTGATTAACATCACATGATAGAGAAGTCATGATGGAAATTGATTCATTCATAAATTCATACTTGAGGAAAATTGATGTCTGACTACTATTTTAAATTATATTCATATCTTTGTGTTTTTAAACTTATATTATTTTATGCAATTACATTTTTAGTGACAAGAAACTCATGCAAATCAAATCTTTTTGGTTGACTCAAATCAATAGCAAGTGGATAATCAGTGCTTGACACAATTCCTCGTGGGAACGATCTTTACTTATCATTTTTATTACTTGTATGATTAGTGCACTTGCTAAATGGACAACAATATATTTAAGCATGGATGCTTGCAAAAAATCAAATTTCCATTTCTGGGTATGATTTTCCATTTTTTCATGCATGTAAGACTATTATAGGCTCCCAAAATTCATTAAAAAAATATTCTTCCGTGAAATCCAACCAATGAAACTTGGAGGGGTGTTGGCTATATTTAAGAGCGGATGCTTGCATGAAACCAGATCAAGTTTCGATGCCTGGGTTCAATTTTCCATTTTTTCATCCATGTAAGACTATTATAGGCTCCAAAAATTCATTAAATATCAATCCTTCTATGAAATCCAATGAAACTTGGAGGGGGTGTTGGATATATTTAAGCGTGCATGCTTGTAAAAAACTAGATCAAAATTCCTTGCCTGGGTACGATTTTCCATTTTTTCATGCATGTAAGCCTATTATTGGCTCAAAAAATTCATGAAAAATCAATACTTCCAGGAAATCCAACCAATGAAACTTGGAGGGGGTGTTGGATATATTTAAGTGTGGATGCTTGCAAAAAAGCAGAACAAAATTCCATGCCTGGGTACGATTTTCCAATTTTTCATGCATGTGCTTATAGGCTCCAAAAATTCATTAAAAATCAATCCTTCCATGAAATCCAATGAAACTTGGAGAGGGTATTGGATGTATTTAAGCATGGATGCTTGCAAAAAACCAGATTAAAATTCGGTGCCTGGGTACGATTTTCCATTTTTTCACGCATGTAAGCCTATTATAGGCTCCAAAAATTTATTAAAAATCAATCCTTCCATGAAATCCAATGAAACTTGGAGGGGGTGTTAGATATTTGTAAGCAAGGATGCTCGCAAAAAATCAGATGAAAATTTCTTGCCTGAGTACGATTTTCCATTTTTTCATGCATTTACGCCTATTATATTTAAGCGTGGATGCTTGCAAAAAATCAGATCAAAATTCCATGTCTGGGTACAATTTTCCATTTTTTCGTGCATGTAAGCCTATTGTATTTAAGCGTGGAAGCTTGCAAAAAATCAGATCAAAATTCCATGCCTGGGTACGATTTTCCATTTTTTTCAAGCATGTAAGCCTATAATAGGCTCCAAAAATTCATTAAAAATCAATCCTTCCATGATATCCAATGAAACTTGGAGGGGGTGTTGGATATATTTAAGCGTGGATGCTTGCAAAAAAATAGATCAAAATTCCATGCCTGGGTATGATTTTCCAATTTTTCAAGCATGTAAGCCTATTATAGTGTAACGCCCTCCCTTGTATGCATCCAAGAGAGTCGTTTACTAAGCGGAATTAGAGTCGTTAACGTCACATGAGCTAACAAAAATCCTCATAGCAGTATACAACCCGTAAGACGTTTCAAGTTTCTTATAACTTCTGTTTGGACGATAAAAAATGTTTCAAGTGATTTAGCAAGAGCATGTTGTGGGCTTCGCGTGCATATAAAATAATAGAAAATCGGAGTTCGTTTGCTCATAAAAACACCACCCGTAAGGTGCACTGTAAAAATTTCAGCACTTAAATTCTTTTCACAAAGGTTTTCCAAAATAGCCGCTGTTCATAAAAGTTCAAGATAAAATAGAGATGATAAAGTCTACAGTCATCCAAAATTACCAAAATATTAATCATTACAGTCATCCAATTAATCACACAGCAACAGTGATAATCCATGCATCAGCAAGCAACAGCAAAACATCACTCCTTCAAATGCTTTTACGTCCTCCTACCATTTTGGAAAAATAGCAGCCCCGAAGGGGTGAGAATAATCCCAGTAGTGTGGCAACAAAACCAGTAATATAACAGTATTAACTAGGCACAAAATCATAAACAGTCACTTCAACATATCCTTGTTCCTTTTCCTTTTTCCTTCTCATCATATTCATATATATAGCGCATATAACGCCTTTTCCTTTTCATCATATTCATATATTGCGTATATAACGCCTTTCCTTTGCGCTTTTAGCACCGTCGTGCGCGCACTTCACAGTGGAATCAAATATCCCTTGGCACCTGAGCTCCATGTGGATTCCAACTGTGGGCCTATGCGGACTGATGCCAAGTGTCCCATACCCCGGTACCTTGGGGATGCCTATATGATGCTTGCTCAAACACATGGTCCTGTACATAACTATTCTAAAAAGCAAGACCTATATGCTCTTGGTACATGCATGCCATGCTATGCTTTCACACACAAAACGTACAAAAATGCGGTATGATGTAAGGTGCATGCTTATATACCTTTCATATAGCCATCACGGCACATATACTTTTCATATGCGTTATGCTGCCACATAACGTCTTTACCTCATAATCATATAGCCATCACGGCACATTTTTGGCAGTTTCCTTTCATCATAATGGAACATAATACTTTTACGGAATATGGAGCATCATGTCACAATTTTATACCAGTAGTCAATAGTCACATTAGGTAATATCGCCTGACACTTACCTTGCGTGCCTTAAACAATACCAAACAGCAGCGAAGTATCTCACTTCTTAAGCGCACCTAAATCAATTACAACCAATCATTTACAGCAGCGATTTACAGCAGAAACAGTGAGCATACAGCAGTGTTTTACAGTGGAACACAGTGAGCATACAGTAGTGTTTTACAGCAGGAAAACAGTGAGCATACAGCAGCGTTTTACAGCAGAAAACAGTGACGTTTGTTCTTAAAACAGTGGACAGAAACAGTGACGTTTTACAGCAGAAAAACAGTAGCACCTTACAGCAGAAACAGTGACCATTTTAAAACAGAAACAGTGACATTTTGGACCTTAAAACAGTGGCAGAACAGTGGCATTTGAATGTTAGAATAGTGACATAATCAATGGCATTTGAACCTCAAAACAGTGGCATAAGTAGTGTTATTTGTGCATCAAAACAGTGGCATGAATGGTAACATTTAAGCATTAAAACAGTGACATTAGTGGTAATATTTGCACATCAAAAACAGTGGCAAAGGGAGTGGTTTTTGAACATTAAAACAGTGGCATGAATGATACATTTGAACATCCAAAATAGTGATATAAATCATGATTTTTAGACATTAAAACAGTGGCATAAATAGTGATTCTTGATCATCAAAACAGTGGCAAAATGGGAGTATTTAGACGCCAATACAGTGGCATAGAGGGTAGTGTTTGGACATCAAGATGGTGGTTATTTTATGCAGAAACAGTGGCTCATTAAGTACTAAAACAGTGAGTGTTTTTGGTGCAAAACAGTGACATATGTGGCATTAAAATAGTGAGCATTTCATGTAGAAACAGTGGCATCAAAATGGTGAGCTTGTCCAACCGAAACAGTGGCATATGCATCCTCAAAACAGTGGCACTTTTATACAAAATAGTGGCATCAAGATGGTGCTCTTGTAAAACTGAAACAGTGGTAGATTCATTCCAAAACAGTGGCACATTTCTCCTCAAAGCAGTGGCATATTTCATGCAAGAAAACAGTGGCATGAACTTAAACATACCCATGAGACTTTCATTCTATAACTCAAGCATACAAGTCATCATAAAATAGCTCCATCCTTATACTTTAACCATACTCATTCAAGAATCCAAAACAACACATATTCAAGGGGACATTCAAGAACACACATTATTACACACCATGAAAGAGGTCTAAGTTCAAGGCTTACCTCTTGGAGCACACACTTCTTGCTCACACACCACACCTTTCTAGTTCTACCAACAACAAGTTCACACTTCCTAGGAGATGATCTATGCGCATTAATGGTGAGGAGGAGCAACTTGGACAGCTTCCAAAAGGTGAGGAATCAAGACTGAATAGTGAGGGGAAAGTGAGGAGAAAAGGTTGCACTTGTTTGATGTCTAATGCCACGGCTGTGAGAGTGTGAGGGAGGGTGAGTTAGCTAAGTTTTTCTTTCTCCAATGGTGCTTGTGTGTTCGGCTAGAGAATGAGGGAAGAGAGGAGAGTTGGCTGCACTTGTGCAAAGTGAGGAAGGCCTCTTGTTGTGCGCATAACTTAAAGGAAGAGTGAGGAAAGGTTGTAATGATGAAGCATCATGAAAATTCTGGTTGCTTGTAGAAGTGGGGCTGCACACAAGGTTTGAACAAGCAAGGAGCTTGCTGCTTGCACACTCTAGGCACATGCAAGGAGGTGAAAGAGGGAGGTTCAGATCTGAATGTTGTCCCACCTAAGTCAGAATTTTAAACATAAACAACCAAACCATGCGCACAAGGTGAGGTGGGAGGGAGTTGGCAGATTTTTCCTCCACTCAAGGCACATGTAATCTGCCCAAAATCCTTCTTTTTCTGCATGTGTAAGCAAGGACAGTTTTGGTTCATGATGGACTGCCAAAAGCATGCAAAAATCTGCACATTTCAGCCTCATGATGGAAGGTGTAAGGTGGTTCTCCAAGTCAACACTCAAAGGCAGATTTGGTGTCATAAAAATCTGCTCCATGACACCTCCATGTGCGCCTAAAATGAAGAAGGATGCAGCCCAAAGTAGTGCTAAGGAGTACATGTGTCTTCCATGCAATGAAGTTGAAGTCAAATGTGCACATTCAAGGTGTGAGGTGGCGGTTTAGCAAGGGAAAAAAATTGACAGATTTACCAAGTCCCATTTACTCTCTTATGCGCATGAAATGAGTGAGAGAATACATCAAGTCAAGTGAAGGTTTCTTGGTACACAAACAACCTTGTTGGACAAGGCTTAGGGAATTATGTGTGGATTTAACTTGGGCTGAACATGATTGATCCAAGTATCCTCTTTGGGCCATCGGCCAACACATACAAGGGTCTAACAAGGCAAGTCCAAAGGTGACAAGTCCACACACACACTAGCCCACTTCCCAAGTCCAATAAGCACTAAAGTCCTATAACATACAATCAAATTACTCATATGATTCTAATAAATTTCACATGCCTACATATGCACCCTCCTATGATTTAATTTAAATACTTACCTTAGTCTCATCCAATGATAAAGGTCAAACAATTCGCAAGCCATCAAACATACACATGCATCTATCTCAATTTAACACCTATGTATTTTACTAATTAAGTGGGATGTTACATATAGCCTCCAAAAATTCATTAAATATCAATCCTTCCATGAAATCCAATGAAACTTGGAGGGTGTGTTGGATATATTTAAGCGTGGATGCTTGAAAAAAACCAGATCAAAATTTCATGCGTGGGTACGATTTTCCATTTTTTCATGCAAGTAAGCCTAATAAATTTAAGAGTGGATGCTTGCAAAAAATCATATCAAAATTCCATGCATCGGTACGATTTTCCTTTTTTGATGCCTGTAAGCCTATTATAGGCTCCAAAATTTAATTAAAAATCAATCCCGAGATGAAATCCAACCAATGAAACTTGGAGGGGGTGTTGGCTATATTTAAGCGTGGGTTCTTGCAAAAACCCAGATCAAGATTCGATGCCTGGGTACGATATTCCATTTTTTCATGCATGTAAGCCTATTATAGGCTCCAAAAATTCATTAAATATCAATCCTTCCATGAAATCCAGTGAAACTTGGAGGGGATGTTGGATATATTTAAGCGTGGTTGCTTGTAAAAATGTAGATCAAAATTCCATGCCTGGGTACGATTTTCCATTTTTTCATGAATGTAAGCCTATTATAGGCTCCAAAAATTCATTAAAAATCAATCCTTCCAGGAAATCCAACCAATGAAACTTGGAGGGGGTGTTGGATATATTTAAGCATGGATGCTTGCAAAAAAGCAGAACAAAATTCCATGCCTGGGTACGAATTTCCATTTTTTCATGCATGTAAACCTCTTATAGGCTCCAAAAATTCATTAAAAATCAATCCTTCCATGAAATCCAATTAAACTTGGAGGGGGCGATAGATATATTTAAGCGTGGATGCTTGCAAAAAACCAGATCAAGATTCGATGCCTAGGTACGATTTTCCATTTTTTTCATGTATGTAAGCCTATCATAGGCTCCAATAATTCATTATATATCAATCCTTCCATGAAATCATATGAAAGTTGGAGGGCGTGTTGGATATATTTAAGCGTGGATACTTGCAAAAAACTATATCAAAATTCCATGTCTCGGTATGATTTTCCATTTTTTTCATGCATTTAAGCCTATTATAGGCTCCAAAAATTCCATAAAAATCAATTCTTCCGTGAAATCCAACCAATGAAACTTGGAGAGGGTGTTGGATATATTTAAGCGTGGATGCTTGCAAAAACCAGATTAAAATTCCATTCCCGGGTACGATTTTCCATTTTTTAATCATTTAAGCCTATTTTTGGCTCCAAAAATTTATTAAAATTAAATTCTTCCATGAAATGCAATGAAACTTGGAGGGGGTGTTGGATATATTTAAGCATGGATGCTCGCAAAAAATTAGATGAAAATTTCATGCCTGGGTACGATTTTCCATTTTTTCATGCATGTAAGCCTATTATAGGCTCCAAAAATTCATTAAAAATCAATCCTTCTATGAAATCCAAGGAAACTTGGAGGGGTGTTGGATATATTTAAGCATGGATGCTCGCAAAAAATCAGATCAAAGTTCCATGCCTGGGTACGATTTTCCATATTTTCATACATGTAAGCCTAATATATTTAAGAGTGGATGCTTGCAAAAAATCAGATCAAAATTCTATGCCTCGGTACGATTTTCCTTTTTTTCATGCAAGCAATCCTATTATAGGCTCCAAAATTTAATTAAAAATTAATCCTGAGATGAAATCCAACCAACGAAACTTGAAGGGAGTGTTGGATATATTTAAGCGTGGATGCTTGCACAAAACCAGATCAAGATTCGATGCCTAGGTACGATTTTCCATTTTTTTCATGCATGTAAGCCTATCATAGGCTCCAATAATTCATTAAATATCAATCCTTCCATGAAATCCAATGAAACTTGAAGCGCGTTTTGGATATATTTAAGCGAGCATGCTTGTAAAAAACTAGATCAAAATTTCATGCCTGGGTACGATTTTTCATTTTTGCATGCATGTAAGCCTATTATAGGCTCCAAAAATTCATTAGAAATCAATCCCTCCAGGAAATCCAACCAATGAAACTTGGAGGGGTTGTTGGATATATTTAAGTGTGGATGCTTGCAAAAAAGCAGAACAAAATTCCATGCCTGGTACGATTTTCCAATTTTTCATGCATGTAAGCCTCTTATAGGCTCCCAAAATTCATTAAAAATCAATCCTTCCATGAAATCCAATTAAACTTGGAGGGGGCGTTGGATACATTTAAGCGTGGATGCTTGCACAAAACCAGATTAAAATTCAATGCCCGGATACGATTTTCCATTTTTTAATGCATGTAAGCCTATTATAGGCTCCAAAAATTTATTAAAAATCAATCCTTCCATGAAATCCAATGAAACTTGGAGGGGGTGTTGGATATATTTAAGCGTGGATGCTTGCAAAAAAACATATCAAAATTCCATGCCTGGGTATGATTTTCCATTTTTTCAAGCATGTAAGCCTATTATAGGCTCCAAAAATTCAATAAATATCAATCCTTCCATGAAATCCAATGACACTTGGAGGGGGTATTGGATATATTTAAGCGTGGATGCTTGAAAAATACTAGATCAAAATTCCATGCGTGGGTACAATTTTCCATTTTTTCATGCATGTAAGCCTATTATAGGCTCCAAAAATTCATTAAAAATCAATCCTTCCATGAAATCCAATTAAACTTGGAGTGGGTGTTGGATATATTTAAGCGTGCATGCTTGTAAAAAACTAGATCAAAATTCCATGCCTGGGTACGATTTTCCATTTTTTTCATGCATGTAAGCCTATTATAGGCTCCAAAAATTCATTAAAAATCAGTCCTTCCAGGAAATCCAACCAATGAAACTTGGAGGGGGTGTTGGATATATTTAAGCGTGGATACTTGCAATAAAGTAGAACAAAAATCCATGCCTGGGTACGATTTTCCAATTTTTCATGCATGTAAGCCTCTTATAGGCTCCAAAAATTCAATAAAAATCAATCCTTCCATGAAATCCAATTAAACTTGGAGGGGGTGTTGGATATATTTAAGCGTGGATGCTTGCAAAAAACCAGATTAAAATTCCATTCCCGGGTACGATTTTCCATTTTTTAATCATTTAAGGATATTATAGGCTCCAAAAATTTATTAAAAATCAATCCTTCCATGAAATCCAATGAAACTTGGAGGGGCTATTAGATATTTTTAAGCATGGATGCTCGCAAAAAAGCAGATGAAAATTTCATGCCTGGGTACGATTTTCCATTTTTCATGCATTTACGCTTATTATATTTAAGCGTGGATGCTTGCAAAAAATCAGATCCAAATTCCATGTCTGAGTACGATTTTCCATTATTTCGTGCATGTAAGCCTATTATATTTAAGCGTGGATGCTTGCAAAAATTCATATCAAAATTTCATGTCTGGGTACGATCCTCCATTTTTTTCATACATGTAAGCCTATTATAGGCTCCAAAAATTCATTAAAAATCAACCCTTTCATGAAATCCAATGAAACATGGAGAGGGTGTTGGATATATTTAAGCGTGGATGCTTGCAAAAACATAGATCAAAATTCCATGCCTGGGTATGATTTTCCATTTTTTCATGCATGTAAGCCTATTATAGGCTCCAAAAATTTATTAAATATCAATCCTTCCATGAAATACAATGAAACTTGCAGGGGGTGTTGGATATATTTAAGGGTGGATGCTTGAAAAAAACTAGATCACAATTTCATGCGTGGGTATGATTTTCCATTTTTTCATTCATGTAAGCCTATTATAGGCATAAAGAATTCATTAAAAATAAATCCTTCCATGAAATGCAACCAATGAAACTTGGAGGGGGTGTTGTATATATTTAAGCGTGGATGCTTGTAAAAAACCAGAATAAAATTCCTTGCCTGGGTATGATTTTTCATTTTTTCATGCACGTAAGCCTATTTTTGGCTCCAAAAATTTATTAAAAATAAATTCTTCCATGAAATCCAATGAAACTTGGAGGGGGTGTTGAATATATTTAAGCATGGATGCTCGCAAAAAATTAGATGAAAATTTCAGGCCTGGGTACGATTTTCCATTTTTTCATGCATGTAAGCCTATTATAGGCTCCAAAAATTCATTAAAAATCAATCCTTCTATGAAATCCAATGGAACATGGAGGGGTGTTGGATATATTTAAGCATGGATGCTCGCAAAAAATCAGATCAAAGTCCCATGCCTGGGTACGATTTTCCATATTTTCATACATGTAAGCCTAATATATTTAAGAGTGGATGCTTGCGAAAAATCAGATCAAAATTCTATGCCTCGGTACGATTTTCCTTTTTTTCATGCAAGTAATACTATTATAGGCTCCAAAATTTAATTAAAAATTAATCCTGAGATGAAATCCAACCAACGAAACTTGAAGGGAGTGTTGGATATATTTAAGCGTGGATGCTTGCACAAAACCAGATCAAAATTCGATGCCTGGGTACGATTTTCCATTTTTTTCATGCATGTAAGCCTATCATAGGCTCCAATAACTCATTAAATATCAATCCTTCCATGAAATCCAACGAAACTTGGAGCGCGTTTTGGATATATTTAAGCGAGCATGCTCGTAAAAAACTAGATCAAAATTTCATGCCTGGGTACGATTTTTCATTTTTGCATGCATGTAAGCCTATTATAGGCTCCAAAAATTCATTAGAAATCAATCCTTCCAGGAAATACAACCAATGAAACTTGGAGGGGTTGTTGGATATATTTAAGTGTGGATGCTTGCAAAAAAGCAGAACAAAATTCCATGCCTGGTACGATTTTCCAATTTTTCATGCATGTAAGCCTTTTATAGGCTCCCAAAATTCATTAAAAATCAATCCTTCCATGAAATCCAATTAAACTTGGAGGGGGCGTTGGATAGATTTAAGCGTGGATGCTTGCACAAAACCAGATTAAAATTCAATGCCCGGATACGATTTTCCATTTTTTAATGCATGTAAGCCTATTATAGGCTCCAAAAATTTATTAAAAATCAATCCTTCCATGAAATCCAATGAAACTTGGAGGGGGTGTTGGATATATTTAAGCGTGGATGCTTGCAAAAAAACATATCAAAATTCCATGCCTGGGTATGATTTTCCATTTTTTCAAGCATGTAAGCCGATTATAGGCTCCAAAAATTCAATAAATATCAATCCTTCCATGAAATCCAATGACACTTGGAGGGGGTATTGGATATATTTAAGCGTGGATGCTTGAAAAAAACTAGATCAAAATTCCATGCGCGGGTACAATTTTCCATTTTTTCATGCATGTAAGCCTATTATAGGCTCCAAAAATTCATTAAAAATCAATCCTTCCATGAAATTCAATTAAACTTGGAGTGGGTGTTGGATATATTTAAGCGTGCATGCTTGTAAAAAACTAGATCAAAATTCCATGCCTGGGTTTGATTTTCCATTTTTTTCATGCATGTAAGCCTATTATAGGCTCCAAAAATTCATTAAAAATCAGTCCTTCCAGGAAATCCAACCAATGAAACTTGGAGGGGGTGTTGGATATATTTAAGCGTGGATACTTGCAATAAAGTAGAACAAAAATCCATGCCTGGGTACGATTTTCCAATTTTTCATGCATGTAAGCCTCTTATAGGCTCCAAAAATTCAATAAAAATCAATCCTTCCATGAAATCCAATTAAACTTGGAGGGGGTGTTGGATATATTTAAGCGTGGATGCTTGCAAAAAACCAGATTAAAATTCCATTCCCGGGTACGATTTTCCATTTTTTAATCATTTAAGGATATTATAGGCTCCAAAAATTTATTAAAAATCAATCCTTCCATGAAATGCAATGAAACTTGGAGGGGCTGTTAGATATTTTTAAGCATGGATGCTCGCAAAAAAGCAGATGAAAATTTCATGCCTGGGTACGATTTTCCATTTTTTCATGCATTTACGCTTATTATATTTAAGCGTGGATGCTTGCAAAAAATCAGATCCAAATTCCATGTCTGAGTACGATTTTCCATTATTTCGTGCATGTAAGCCTATTATATTTAAGCGTGGAAGCTTGCAAAAATTCATATCAAAATTCCATGCCTGGGTACGATTTTCCATTTTTTCAAGCATGTAAGCCTATTATAGGCTCCAAAAATTCATTAAAAATCAACCCTTTCATGAAATCCAATGAAACTTGGAGGGGGTGTTGGATATATTTAAGCGTGGATGCTTGCAAAAACATAGATCAAAATTCCATGCCTGGGTATGATTTTCCATTTTTTCATGCATGTAAGCCTATTATAGGCTCCAAAAATTTATTAAATATCAATCCTTCCATGAAATACAATGAAACTTGCAGGGGGTGTTGGATATATTTAAGGGTGGATGCTTGAAAAAAACTAGATCACAATTTCATGTGTGGGTACGATTTTCCATTTTTTCATTCATGTAAGCCTATTATAGGCATAAAGAATTCATTAAAAATAAATCCTTCCATGAAATGCAACCAATGAAACTTGGAGGGGGTGTTGTATATATTTAAGCGTGGATGCTTGTAAAAAACCAGAATAAAATTCCATTCCTGGGTACGATTTTTCATTTTTTTCATGCACGTAAGCCTATTTTTGGCTCCAAATATTTATTAAAATTAAATTCTTCCATGAAATCCAATGAAACTTGGAGGGGGTTTTGAATATATTTAAGCATGGATGCTCGCAAAAAATTAGATGAGAATTTCAGGCCTGGGTACGATTTTCCATTTTTTCATGCATGTAAGCCTATTATAGGCTCCAAAAATTCATTAAAAATCAATCCTTCTATGAAATCCAATGAAACTTGGAGGGGTGTTGGATATATTTAAGCATGGATGCTCGCAAAAAATCAGATCAAAGTCCCATGCCTGGGTACGATTTTCCATATTTTCATACATGTAAGCCTAATATATTTAAGAGTGGATGCTTGCGAAAAATCAGATCAAAATTCTATGCCTCGGTACGATTTTCCTTTTTTTCATGCAAGTAATAGTATTATAGGCTCCAAAATTTAATTAAAAATTAATCCTGAGATGAAATCCAACCAACGAAACTTGAAGGGAGTGTTGGATATATTTAAGCGTGGATGCTTGCACAAAACCAGATCAAGATTCGATGCCTAGGTACGATTTTCCATTTTTTTCATGCATGTAAGCCTATCATAGGCTCCAATAACTCATTAAATATCAATCCTTCCATGAAATCCAACGAAACTTGGAGCGCGTTTTGGATATATTTAAGCGAGCATGCTTGTAAAAAACTAGATCAAAATTTCATGCCTGGGTACGATTTTTCATTTTTGCATGCATGTAAGCCTATTATAGGCTCCAAAAATTCATTAAAAATCAATCCTTCCAGGAAATACAACCAATGAAACTTGGAGGGGTTGTTGGATATATTTAAGTGTGGATGCTTGCAAAAAAGCAGAACAAAATTCCATGCCTGGTACGATTTTCCAATTTTTCATGCATGTAAGCCTCTTATAGGCTCCCAAAATTCATTAAAAATCAATCCTTCCATGAAATCCAATTAAACTTGGAGGGGGCGTTGGATATATTTAAGCGTGGATGCTTGCACAAAACCAGATTAAAATTCAATGCCCGGATACGATTTTCCATTTTTTAATGCATGTAAGCCTATTATAGGCTCCAAAAATTTATTAAAAATCAATCCTTCCATGAAATCCAATGAAACTTGGAGGGGGTGTTGGATATATTTAAGCGTGGATGCTTGCAAAAAAACATATCAAAATTCCATGCCTGGGTATGATTTTCCATTTTTTCAAGCATGTAAGCCGATTATAGGCTCCAAAAATTCAATAAATATCAATCCTTCCATGAAATCCAATGACACTTGGAGGGGGTATTGGATATATTTAAGCGTGGATGCTTGAAAAAAACTAGATCAAAATTCCATGCGCGGGTACAATTTTCTATTTTTTCATGCATGTAAGCCTATTATAGGCTCCAAAAATTCATTAAAAATCAATCCTTCCATGAAATTCAATTAAACTTGGAGTGGGTGTTGGATATATTTAAGCGTGCATGCTTGTAAAAAACTAGATCAAAATTCCATGCCTGGGTTTGATTTTCCATTTTTTTTCATGCATGTAAGCCTATTATAGGCTCCAAAAATTCATTAAAAATCAGTCCTTCCAGGAAATCCAACCAATGAAACTTGGAGGGGGTGTTGGATATATTTAAGCGTGGATACTTGCAATAAAGTAGAACAAAAATCCATGCCTGGGTACGATTTTCCAATTTTTCATGCATGTAAGCCTCTTATAGGCTCCAAAAATTCAATAAAAATCAATCCTTCCATGAAATCCAATTAAACTTGGAGGGGGTGTTGGATATATTTAAGCGTGGATGCTTGCAAAAAACCAGATTAAAATTCCATTCCCGGGTACGATTTTCCATTTTTTAATCATTTAAGGATATTATAGGCTCCAAAAATTTATTAAAAATCAATCCTTCCATGAAATGCAATGAAACTTGGAGGGGCTGTTAGATATTTTTAAGCATGGATGCTCGCAAAAAAGCAGATGAAAATTTCATGCCTGGGTACGATTTTCCATTTTTTCATGCATTTACGCTTATTATATTTAAGCGTGGATGCTTGCAAAAAATCAGATCCAAATTCCATGTCTGAGTACGATTTTCCATTATTTCGTGCATGTAAGCCTATTATATTTAAGCGTGGAAGCTTGCAAAAATTCATATCAAAATTCCATGCCTGGGTACGATTTTCCATTTTTTCAAGCATGTAAGCCTATTATAGGCTCCAAAAATTCATTAAAAATCAACCCTTTCATGAAATCCAATGAAACTTGGAGGGGGTGTTGGATATATTTAAGCGTGGATGCTTGCAAAAACATAGATCAAAATTCCATGCCTGGGCATGATTTTCCATTTTTTCATGCATGTAAGCCTATTATAGGCTCCAAAAATTTATTAAATATCAATCCTTCCATGAAATACAATGAAACTTGCAGGGGGTGTTGGATATATTTAAGGGTGGATGCTTGAAAAAAACTAGATCACAATTTCATGCGTGGGTACGATTTTCCATTTTTTCATTCATGTAAGCCTATTATAGGCATAATGAATTCCCTAAAAATAAATCCTTCCATGAAATGCAACCAATGAAACTTGGAGGGGGTGTTGTATATATTTAAGCGTGGATGCTTGTAAAAAACCAGAATAAAATTCCATGCCTGGGTACGATTTTTCATTTTTTTCATGCACGTAAGCCTATTTTTGAATCCAAAAATTTATTAAAAATAAATTCTTCCATGAAATCCAATGAAACTTGGAGGGGGTTTTGAATATATTTAAGCATGGATGCTCGCAAAAAATTAGATGAGAATTTCAGGCCTGGGTACGATTTTCCATTTTTTCATGCATGTAAGCCTATTATAGGCTCCAAAAATTCATTAAAAATCAATCCTTCTATGAAATCCAATGAAACTTGGAGGGGTGTTGGATATATTTAAGCATGGATGCTCGCAAAAAATCAGATCAAAGTTCCATGCCTGGGTACGGTTTTCCATATTTTCAAACATGTAAGCCTAATATATTTAAGAGTGGATGCTTGCGAAAAATCAGATCAAAATTCTATGCCTCGGTACGATTTTCCTTTTTTTCATGCAAGTAATACTATTATAGGCTCCAAAATTTAATTAAAAATTAATCCTGAGACGAAATCCAACCAACGAAACTTGAAGGGAGTGTTGGATATATTTAAGCGTGGATGCTTGCACAAAACCATATCAAGATTCAATGCCTAGGTACGATTTTCCATTTTTTTCATGCATGTAAGCCTATCATAGGCTCCAATAATTCATTAAATATCAATCCTTCCATGAAATCCAATGAAACTTGGAGCGCGTTTTGGATATATTTAAGCGAGCATGCTTGTAAAAAACTAGATCAAAATTTCATGCCTGGGTACGATTTTTCATTTTTGCATGCATGTAAGCCTATTATAGGCTCCAAAAATTCATTAGAAATCAATCCCTCCAGGAAATCCAAACAATGAAACTTGGAGGGGTTGTTGGATATATTTAAGTGTGGATGCTTGCAAAAAAGCAGAACAAAATTCCATGCCTGGTACGATTTTCCAATTTTTCATGCATGTAAGCCTCTTATAGGCTCCCAAAATTCATTAAAAATCAATCCTTCCATGAAATCCAATTAAACTTGGAGGGGGCGTTGGATACATTTAAGCGTGCATGCCTGCACAAAACCAGATTAAAATTCAATGCCCGGATACGATTTTCCATTTTTTAATGCATGTAAGCCTATTATAGGCTCCAAAAATTTATTAAAAATCAATCCTTCCATGAAATCCAATGAAACTTGGAGGGGGTGTTGGATATATTTAAGCGTGGATGCTTGCAAAAAAACATATCAAAATTCCATGCCTGGGTATGATTTTCCATTTTTTCAAGCATGTAAGCCTATTATAGGCTCCAAAAATTCAATAAATATCAATCCTTCCATGAAATCCAATGACACTTGGAGGGGGTATTGGATATATTTAAGCGTGGATGCTTGAAAAAAACTAGATCAAAATTCCATGCATGGGTACAATTTTCCATTTTTTCATGCATGTAAGCCTATTATAGGTTCCAAAAATTCATTAAAAATCAATCATTCCATGAAATCCAATTAAACTTGGAGTGGGTGTTGAATATATTTAAGCGTGCATGCTTGTAAAAAACTAGATCAAAATTCCATGCCTGGGTACGATTTTCCATTTTTTTCATGCATGTAAGCCTATTATAGGCTCCAAAAATTCATTAAAAATCAGTCCTTCCAGGAAATCCAACCAATGAAACTTGGAGGGGGTGTTGGATATATTTAAGCGTGGATACTTGCAATAAAGTAGAACAAAAATCCATGCCTGGGTACGATTTTCCAATTTTTCATGCATGTAAGCCTCTTATAGGCTCCAAAAATTCAATAAAAATCAATCCTTCCATGAAATCCAATTAAACTTGGAGGGGGTGTTAGATATATTTAAGCGTGGATGCTTGCAAAAAACCAGATTAAAATTCCATTCCCGGGTACGATTTTCCATTTTTTAATCATTTAAGGATATTATAGGCTCCAAAAATTTATTAAAAATCAATCCTTCCATGAAATGCAATGAAACTTGGAGGGGCTGTTAGATATTTTTAAGCATGGATGCTCGCAAAAAAGCAGATGAAAATTTCATGCCTGGGTACGATTTTCCATTTTTCATGCATTTACGCTTATTATATTTAAGCGTGGATGCTTGCAAAAAATTAGATCCAAATTCCATGTCTGAGTACGATTTTCCATTATTTCGTGCATGTAAGCCTATTATATTTAAGCGTGGAAGCTTGCAAAAATTCATATCAAAACTCCATGCCTGGGTACGATTTTCTATTTTTTCAAGCATGTAAGCCTATTATAGGCTCCAAAAATTCATTAAAAATCAACCCTTTCATGAAATCCATTGAAACTTGGAGAGGGTGTTGGATATATTTAAGCGTGGATGCTTGCAAAAACATAGATCAAAATTCCATGCCTGGGTATGATTTTCCATTTTTTCATGCATGTAAGCCTATTATAGGCTCCGAAAATTTATTAAATATCAATCCTTCCATGAAATACAATGAAACTTGCAGGGGGTGTTGGATATATTTAAGGGTGGATGCTTGAAAAAAACTAGATCACAATTTCATGCGTGGGTACGATTTTCCATTTTTTCATTCATGTAAGCCTATTATAGGCATAAAGAATTCATTAAAAATAAATCCTTCCATGAAATGCAACCAATGAAACTTGGAGGGGGTGTTGTATATATTTAAGCGTGGATGCTTGTAAAAAACCAGAATAAAATTCCATGCCTGGGTACGATTTTTCATTTTTTTCATGCACGTAAGCCTATTTTTGGCTCCAAAAATTTATTAAAAATAAATTCTTCGATGAAATCCAATGAAACTTGGAGGGGGTGTTGAATATATTTAAGCATGGATGCTCGCAAAAAATTAGATGAGAATTTCAGGCCTGGGTACGATTTTCCATTTTTTCATGCATGTAAGCCTATTATAGGCTCCAAAAATTCATTAAAAATCAATCCTTCTATGAAATCCAATGAAACATGGAGGGGTGTTGGATATATTTAAGCATGGATGCTCGCAAAAAATCAGATCAAAGTCCCATGCCTGGGTACGATTTTCCATATTTTCATACATGTAAGCCTAATATATTTAGGAGTGGATGCTTGCGAAAAATCAGATCAAAATTCTATGCCTCGGTACGATTTTCCTTTTTTTCATGCAAGTAATACTATTATAGGCTCCAAAATTTAATTAAAAATTAATCCTGAGATGAAATCCAACCAACGAAACTTGTAGGGAGTGTTGGATATATTTAAGCGTGGATGATTGCACAAAACCAGATCAAGATTCGATGCCTAGGTACGATTTTCCATTTTTTTCATGCATGTAAGCCTATCATAGGCTCCAATAACTCATTAAATATCAATCCTTCCATGAAATCCAATGAAACTTGGAGCGCGTTTTGGATATATTTAAGCGAGCATGCTTGTAAAAAACTAGATCAAAATTTCATGCCTGGGTACGATTTTTCATTTTTGCATGCATGTAAGCCTATTATAGGCTCCAAAAATTCATTAGAAATCAATCCTTCCAGGAAATCCAACCAATGAAACTTGGAGGGGTTGTTGGATATATTTAAGTGTGGATGCTTGCAAAAAAGCAGAACAAAATTCCATGCCTGGTACGATTTTCCAATTTTTCATGCATGTAAGCCTCTTATAGGCTCCCAAAATTCATTAAAAATCAATCCTTCCATGAAATCCAATTAAACTTGGAGGGGGCGTTGGATATATTTAAGCGTGGATGCTTGCAAAAAATCAGATCAAAACTCCATGACGGGATACGATTTTCCATTTTTTAATGCATGTAAGCCTATTATAGGCTCCAAAAATTTATTAAAAATCAATCCTTCCATGAAATCCAATGAAACTTGGAGGGGGTGTTGGATATATTTAAGCGTGGATGCTTGCAAAAAAACATATCAAAATTCCATGCCTGGGTATGATTTTCCATTTTTTCAAGCATGTAAGCCTATTATAGGCTCCAAAAATTCAATAAATATCAATCCTTCCATGAAATCCAATGACACTTGGAGGGGGTATTGGATATATTTAAGCGTGGATGCTTGAAAAAAACTAGATCAAAATTCCATGCGCGGTACAATTTTCCATTTTTCAAGCATGTAAGCCTATTATAGGCTCCAAAAATTCATTAAAAATCAACCCTTTCATGAAATCCAATGAAACTTGGAGGGGGTGTTGGATATATTTAAGCGTGGATGCTTGCAAAAACATAGATCAAAATTCCATGTCTGGGTATGATTTTCCATTTTTTCATGCACGTAAGCCTATTATAGGCTCCAAAAATTCATTAAAAATCAATCCTTCAATGAAATCCAATGAAACTTGGTGGGGGTGTTGGATATATTTAAGCGTGGATGCTTGCAAAAAAAAAAGATCAAAAGTCCATGCCTGGGTATGATTTTCCATTTTTTCATGCATGTAAAACCTATTATAGGCTCCAAAAATTCATTAAATATCAATCCTTCCATGAAACCCAATGAAACTTGAAGGGGGTGTTGGATATATTTAAGCATGGATGCTTGAAAAAACTAGATCAAAATTCCATCGTGGGTATGATTTTCCGTTTTTTCATGCATTTAAGCCTATTATAGGCATCAAAAATTCATTAAAAATAAATCCTTCCATGAAATCCAACCAATGAAACTTGGAGGGGGTGTTGGATATATTTAAGCGTGGATGCTTGTAAAAAACCAGAACAAAATTCCATGCTTGGGTATGATTTTTCATTTTTTCATGCACGTAAGCCTATTATAGACTCCAAAAATTTATTAAAAATAAATTTTTCCATGAAATCCAATGAAACTTGGAGGGGGTGTTGGATATATTTAAGCATGGATGCTCGAAAAAAATTAGATGAAAATTTCATGCCTGTAACATCCCACGTAATTAGAAAATACATAAAGTGTTATGAGGAACATGTATGTGAATGCATGAGTGGAATTCGAATTTTGTTAACACATGGGTTATTTGCGAATTATATAACTATTTTCCATGAAGTGGAATTAATTCAAGTTGGGGAATTAATTGAATTACCATGGTAAGTGAGTACTTTTTAGGCATGTGAAACTTTTAATAAAAATTAATTGTAACCTATAGAAAAAATTTAAATACACCTAAAAGACTTGGGAACTTATAAATTGTGGGTTAGTATCTAAGCTACCTAAACCTTTGGGCTTTGTATATTTTGTCCCCACTACATGCTTGGCCGAAGGCCCAAAGGCCTTAAGGATTAATTATAGCTCAGCCCAATCTTCTACTCATTCTCATTTTATCTTAAGGGCCTTAGAAGGCAGCCTCTCATTAGTTAAGGCCAAACACATGGCAACCTTTATCCTCTTTAGTCAGCCCTCACTTGTACGTATAGAGTAAGAAAAAAATTCTGACCAAATGTGCTAACCTTCACTTTCTGCTTCAGTCTTGCATGTGCTCCATGTGTCAACTAAAAATCTTCCACCACTCCTTGTATGCGCATAGAGTGTAGAGAAAGTAATCAGATTCCTTGTTATGTTATCTAACCCACTCTCCACCACTTTGTGCGCATCCGCATCCTTGGAGGAGGAGAACAATATGAATTCTGGCCTCTCTTTTTAATAATACTCAGCACCATTCTTCTCCTTTCATCCTCATTAGATCGTGAGTTTGTAGGAAGCACAAGAGAAAGAAATCACATCTCCTCTTCCCCACTTCTTCGCCTAAACCGTGAGGCAATTAAGGGAGAGGCCATTGTTAAGCATCTTTCCCTTTTGTTGTTCTTGGCCAGCCGTGAGTCCACCAAAGGAGGTGAGGTACTTTCCTCTCTTTCTTGTTCAATACAACTTACTTTGTTTCTGATTGGATTCTGTCACACTTGCTTGCAGCCTTAAAGTTCAATCCTAGAAGAATTAGAGAGGGAAGTGGCTGTTCTTTAATTATTTTGCTAAGTTGTATACTGCAAGAGAGTGGCAACCGAACCGTAAGCTCACCTCTCCCTCATTATTCTGTTTAGTATGTGTATCTAGATCATAGACTGTTTTATTATTCCCATACCTGCCGTCATTATTCGGCCACCACTTGAAGGATAAGAGAATGGATTCTTTTGGTTTTCCATCCATAAATTCTGCCCAGTAAACCTCTTGGACCTAGGATTAAAAATAAATACAAAACATAATATCAATTTTAGAACCTAGAAATAGCTCCCTTTTATATTTTGCTGGACTGTTTTGGTTGACCTTCTTATGTGTCTAGTCTTACTTAAATTATATAAAGACAGCATGCTGCAGGAATTTTTATTTTAGCACACCTTGATGTTAATGGGAGTTGGCATGAGTATAGACTGTTTTATATCTCCTTTGCCTTGCCCTTATTTTCGGCCATCCCATGTAGAATCAGAAAGTATTTTCCTTTGGCTTTTCATTCATCAATTCTACCCTTGTTGACCGATTTGGACTTACCTCTTAATCGCTCATAGAATTGTTTTTTTTAAACTAGGAAGAAGCTCTTTTATTTATTTATTTTTAGCTCTTTTAAATTCTGCCCCTTCAAGTAGCGTTAGGACTGGATACATGTGAGATAAAATTAATTTTTGGAACTTGAACAATAGCCTCCCTTATGTTATTAGGTCGGTACTTGGGTTGGAGAATTTGGGTGAAACAGTTATGAATTAAATCTCTGTGGGCAGATTGTTTAATACCTTGTCCCTTCCCACTTAGGCTTAGTAGAAAAAAATTGGTAAACAGATAAATTAGGTGCTGCTCCCTGTTCTAATCTTGGCTTAAGAGTGTACTCTACGAGGTAAACTCAGATTTTGAACCCTCTCTTCCCATCTCTGTTCGGTTTGTCCAGCATGATTAGGGAGTTGTTCCTTAAATTTTTTATCTTTTTGATTCTGCCTACATGAATCACTTGGACACTAGTTAGAAGCATAAAAAAAGGAAAGGATATAAATTTGGAGAGGGGTATTTATTAAAGTCGTAGGACTGTTTTGGTTAGACTCCTTTTGTACTTCAAATTTCACATGAATTAAAATAAATAGACAGCATGTTGTTAGGTTCCCTTTCACGCAAACATGGCCTTGTAGAGTTAAATTTCCGAATAAATGATTTAAGCCCTGTATATGCTGAATGACCGATTCTGTTGGGTGTAAAACGTGGGTTGTTGACTATTAAATATTGGTAAAACTACTTTGAAGTCAGAATAGTATTAGGAAGGAAACTTGGCAAAACAGAATGGGAATTAAGAGTTTAGGGAAATAAAAAGAAAAAGAAAAGTGTCTTGTGAATGTATAGAAAATTAGCACGTGATTCTGACTTGTTGTACTGTACTTAGGTGCGCATAAACATTCAGAACGCGAACTGTTTTGCTGCTGTATGGTAAATTATTGTTCCATGTGAGGTAAGTGTTAGGCGATATTACCTAATATGACTATTGACTAGTGTATGAAGTTGTAACATGATGCTCCGTATTCTGTGAAATTATTATGTTCATTATGATGAAAGTATTCTGCCATGAATATGCCTTGACGACAATATGATTATGAGGTAAAGTTGTTATGTGGCAGCATAACGTATATGAAAAGTATATAAGCATGCATCTTACATCATACCGCATTTATTTTTACGCTTTGTGTGTGAAAGCATAGCATGGCATGCATGTACCAAAATCATATAGCCCTGCAATTTATAATAGTTATGTACAGGACCATGTGTTTGAGCACGCATCATATAGGCATCCCTCCGGTACCAGGGTATGGGACAGTTGGCATCAGTCCGCATAGGCCACAGTTGGAATCCACCAATGAAGGGTGCCAATTTATGGGATATCCACTGTGTATTGCGCGCACGACGGTGCTAAGAGCGCAAAAGGAAGGCGTTATATACGCAATATATATATGATGAAAAGGAAAAGACAAGGAACAAGATATGTTGAAGTGACTGTTTATAATTTTGTGCCTAGTTTAATACTGTTGCGTTATTGGTTTTGTTGCCACACTACTGGGATTATTCTCACCCTTTTGGGGCTGCTATTTTCACAAATGGCAGGAGGACGAAAGAGCATTTGAAGGCGTGATGTTTGTTGTTACTTACTTGCTGATGCTTGGACTTTTGCTGTTGCTGTTTAATTGTTGGATGACTGTAATGCTTATTATTTTGGAGCACTTGGATGACTGTAGAAACTATTGTTTTAAGTTCTGTTTTAGTCTTGCATGAACAATGGCTGTTTTGGGAAGATCTGAAAACCTTTTTGCAAAAAGGATTTTTGAACGTTTTATTAAGTGCTGATTTTTAGACAGTTTTACAAGCACTTTACGGGTTATGTTTCAAGGGGCAAACGAATTCCGATTTACTATTATTTTATATGCACGTGAAGCCCCAGAAGTGCTCTTTCTAGATCACAAGGAATATTTTTTTTTCTCGTTGAGACTGATTTTATACGAATTTTTAAAGACAACGGGATTTGTTAGGAAAATGATATTTTCAACAACTTAAGAAAATTTTGAAAATATACTCCGATTGTAGAAGAAAATCGATTTCAACTATAAGTTTTGATTAGACAAACCAAAATGATTTTTCAGTAGTTCAAATGACGCCAGAAAATCTAATTTCGCTTAGCAAACGACTCTCTTAGATGCATACAAGGGAGGGCGTTACAATGCATGGGTACGATTTTCCATTTTTTCATTCATGTAAGCCTATCATGGGCTGCAAAAATTCATTAAAAATCAATCCTTCTATGAAATCCAATTAAACTTGGAGGGAGTGTTAGATATATTTAAGCATGGATGCTCGCAAAAAATCAGATCAAAGTTCCATGCCTAGTTACAATTTTCCATATTTTCATACATGTAAGCCTAATATATTTAAGAATTGATGCTTGCAAAAAACCAGATCAAAATTCCATGCCTCGGTACGATTTTCCTTTTTTTCATGCATGTAAGCCTATTATAGGCTCCAAAATTTAATTAAAAATCAATCCTGAGATGAAATCCAACCAATGAAACTTGAAGGGGGTGTTGGATATATTTAAGCGTGGATGCTTGCAAAAAACTAGATCAAGATTCGATGCCTAGGTACGATTTTCCAATTTTTTTTCATGCATGTAAGCCTATCATAGGCTCAAATAATTCATTAAATATCAATCCTTCCATGAAATCCAATGAAACTTGCAGGACGTGTTGGATATATTTTAGCGTGCATGCTTGCAAAAAATTAGATCAAAATTCCTTGTCTGGGTACGATTTTTCATTTTTTCAAGCATGTAAGCCTATTATAGGCTCCAAAAATTCATTAAAAATCAATTCTTCCATGAAATCCGACCAATGAAACTGGGAGGGGTGTTGGATATAAATCCAATGAAACTTGGAGGGGGTGTTAGATATATTTAAGCATGGATGCTCGCAAAAAATCATACGAAAATTTTATTCCTGGGTACGATTTTCCATTTTTTCATGCATGTAAGCCTATTATATTTAAGCGTGGATCCTTGCAAAAAATCAGATCAAAATTCCATGTCTGGCTACGATTTTCCATTTTTTCATGCTTGTAAGCATATTATATTTAAGCTTGGAAGCTTGCAAAAAATCAGATCAAAATTCCTTGCCTGGGTACGATTTTCCATTTTTTCATGCATGTAAGCCTATTATATGATCCAAAAATTCATTAAAAATCAATCCTTCCATGAAATCCAATGAGACTTGGAGGGGGTGTTGGATATATTTAAGCGTGGATGCTTGCAAAATAATAGATCAAAATTCCATGGCTGGGTATGATTTTCCATTTTTTTCATGCATGTAAGCCTATTATATGCTCCAAGAATTCATTAAAAATCAATCCTTCCATGAAATTCAACCAATGAAACATGGAGGGGGTGTTGGATATATTTAAGCGTTGATGCTTGCAAAAAATCATATCAAAATTCCAAGCCATGTACGATTTTTCCATTTTTTCATGCATGTAAGCCTATTATATTTAAATGTGGATGCTTGCAAAAAACAAGATCAAAATTCCATAACTGGGAACGATTTTCCATTTTTTCATGCATGTAAGCCTATTATAGGCTCCAAAAATTAATTAAAAATCAATCCTTCCAGGAAATCCAACCAATGAAACTTGGAGGGGGCGTTGGATATATTTAAGCGTGGATGCTTGCAAAAAACCAAATTAAAATTCCATGCCTGGGTACGATTTTCCATTTTTTAATGCATGTAAGCCTATTATAGGCTCCAAAAATTTATTAAGAATCAATCCTTCCATGAAATCCAATGAAACTTGGAGGGGGTGTTAGATATATTTAAGCATGGATGCTCGCAAAAAATCATACGAAAATTTTATTCCTGGGTACGATTTTCCATTTTTTCATGCATGTAAGCCTATTATATTTAAGCGTGGATCCTTGCAAAAAATCAGATCAAAATTCCATGTCTGGCTACGATTTTCCATTTTTTCATGCTTGTAAGCATATTATATTTAAGCTTGGAAGCTTGCAAAAAATCAGATCAAAATTCCTTGCCTGGGTACGATTTTCCATTTTTTCATGCATGTAAGCCTATTATATGATCCAAAAATTCATTAAAAATCAATCCTTCCATGAAATCCAATGAGACTTGGAGGGGGTGTTGGATATATTTAAGCGTGGATGCTTGCAAAATAATAGATCAAAATTCCATGGCTGGGTATGATTTTCCATTTTTTTCATGCATGTAAGCCTATTATATGCTCCAAGAATTCATTAAAAATCAATCCTTCCATGAAATTCAACCAATGAAACATGGAGGGGGTGTTGGATATATTTAAGCGTTGATGCTTGCAAAAAATCATATCAAAATTCCAAGCCATGTACGATTTTTCCATTTTTTCATGCATGTAAGCCTATTATATTTAAATGTGGATGCTTGCAAAAAACAAGATCAAAATTCCATAACTGGGAACGATTTTCCATTTTTTCATGCATGTAAGCCTATTATAGGCTCCAAAAATTCATTAAAAATCAATCCTTCCTTGAAATCCAAAGAAACTTATAGGGGGTGTTGGATATATTTAAGCGTGAATGCTTGCAAAAAGACAGATCAAAATTCCATGCCTGGGTACGATTTTCCATTTTTTCATGCATGTATGCCTATTATAGGCTACAAAAATTTATTAAAAATCAATCCTTCGATGAAATACAATGAGACTTGGAGGGGGTGTCAGATATATTTAAGCGTGGATGCTTGCAAAAAAAAAAAAAAAAAAGATCAAAATTCCATGCCTTGGTATGATTTTCCATTTTTTCATGCATGTAAGCCTATTATAGGCTCCAAAAATTCATTAAAAATCCATCCTCCCATGAAATCCAATGAAACTTGGAGGGGATGTTGGATATATTTAAGCATGGTTGCTCGCAAAAAATCAGATCAAAATTCCATGCCTAGGTATGATTTTCCATTTTTTCATGCATGTAAGCCTATATTATATTTAAGAGTGGATGCTTGCAAAAAAACCAGATCAAAATTCGATGCCTGGGTACGATTTTCCATTTTTTTCACGCATGTAAGCCTATTATAGTCTCCAAAAATTCATTAAAAATCAATCCTTCCATGAAATCCAATGAAATTTGGAGGGGGTGTTGGATATATTTGAGCATGGATGCTCTCAAAAAATGAGATCAAAATTCCATGCCTGGGTATGATTTTCCATTTTTTCATGCATGTAAGCCTATTATATTTAAGCGTGGATGCTTGCAAAAAACTAAATCAAAATTCGATGTCTGGGTACAATTATCAATTTTTTCATGCATGTAAGCCTATTATAGGCTCCAAAATTTATTTAAAAATCAATCCTTCCATGAAATCCAATGAAGCTTGGAGGGGGTGTTGAATATATGAAAGCGTAGGTGCTTGCGAAAAAATCAGATCAAAATTCCATGTCTGGGTATGATTTTCCATTTTTTCATGCATGTAAGCCTATTATATTTAAGTGTGGATGCTTGCAAAAACCAGATCAATATTCGATGCCTAGGTACGATTTTACAATTTTTCATGCATGTAAGCTTATTATAGGTTCCAAAAATTCATTAAAAATCAAACCCTCCATGAGATCCAATGAAACTTGGAGGGAGTGTTGGATATATTTAAGCGTCGATGCTTGCAAAAAATCAGATCAAAATTCCAGGCCTTGGTATGACTTTCCATTTTTTCATGCATTTAAACCTATTATATTTAAGCGTGGATGCTTACAAAAAACCAGATCAAAATTCCATGCCTGGGTACAATTTTCCATTTTTTTCATGCATGTAAGCCTATTATATGCTCCAAAAATTCATTAAAAATCAATCCTTCCATGAAATCCAATGAGACTTGGAGGGGGTGTTTGATATATTTAAGCGTGGATGCTTGCAAAGTAATAGATCAAAATTCCATGCCTGGGTATGATTTTCCATTTTTCCATGCATGTAAGCCTATTATAGGCTCCAAGAATTCATTAAAAATCAATCCTTCCATGAAATTCAACCAATGAAACTTGGAGAGGGTGTTGGATATATTTAAGCGTTGATGCTTGCAAAAAATCACATCAAAATTCCAAGTCTGGGTACGATTTTCCATTTTTTCATGCATGTAAGCCTATTATATTTAAGCGTGGATGCTTGCAAAAAACAAGATTAAAATTCCATAACTGGGTATGATTTTCCATTTTTTCATGCATGTAAGCCTATTATAGGCTCCAAAAATTCTTTAAAAATCAATACTTCCTTGAAATCCAAAGAAACTTATAGGGGGTGTTGGATATATTTAAGCGTGGATGCTTGCAAAAAACCAGATCAAAATTCCATGCCTGGGTACGATTTTCCATTTTTTCATGCATGTATGCCTATTATAGGCTACAAAAATTTATTAAAAATCAATCCTTCGATGAAATACAATGAAACTTGGAGTAGGTGTTGGATATATTTAAGCGTGAATGCTTGCAAAAAAAACATATCAAAATTCCATGCCTTGGTATGATTTTCCATTTTTTCATGCATGTAAGCCTATTATAGGCTCCAAAAATTCATTAAAAATCAATCCTTCCATGAAGTACAATGAAACTTGGAGGGGATGTTGGATATATTTAAGCATGGATGCTCGCTCGCAAAAAATAAGATCAAAATTCCATGCTTGGGTATGATTTTCCATTTTTTCTTGCATGTAAGCCTATTATATTTAAGCGTTGATGCTTGCAAAAAAATCAGATCAAAATTCGATGCCTGGGTACGATTTTCCATTTTTTCATGCATGTAAGCCTATTTTAGGCACCAAAAATTCATTAAAAATCAATCCTTCCATGAAATACAATGAAACTTGGAGGGGGTGTTGGATATATTTGAGCATGGATGCTCGCAAAAAATGAGATCAAAATTTCATGCCTGGGTATGATTTTCCATTTTTTCATGCCTATAAGCCTATTATATTTAAGCGTGGATACTTGCAAAAAACCAAATCAAAATTTGATGCCTGGGTACGATTTTCAATTTTTTCATGCATGTAAGCCTATTATAGGCTCCAAAAATTATTTAAAAATCAATCCTTCCATGAAATCCAATGAAACTTGGAGGGGATGTTCGATATATTTAAGCATGGATGCTCGCAAAAAATCAGATCAAAATTCCATGCCTGGGTATGATTTTCCATTTTTCATGCATGTAAGCCTATTATATTTAAGTGTGGATGCTTGCAAAAAACCAGATCAAAATTCGATGCCTCGGTACGATTTTCCAATTTTTCATGCATGTAAGCATATTATAGGTTCCAAAAATTCATTAAAAATCAATCCCTCCATGAAATCCAATGAAACTTGGAGGGAGTGTTGGATATATTTAAGCATGGATGCTTGAAAAAAACTAGATCAAAATTCGATGCCTGGGTACGATCTTCCATTTTTTCATGCATGTAAGCCTATTATAGGCTCCAAAAATTATTTAAAAATCAATCCTTCCATGAATTCCAATGAAACTTGGAAGGGATATTGGATATATTAAAGCATAGATGCTCGCAAAAAATCATATCAAAATTCCATGCCTGGGTATGATTTTCCATTTTTTCATGCATGTAAGCCTATTATATTTAAGTGTGGATGCTTGCAAAAAACCAGATCAAAATTCGATGCCTGAGAACGATTTTCCAATTTTTCATGCATGTAAGCCTATTATAGGCACCAAAAATTCATTAAAAATCAATCCCTTAATGAAATCCAATGAAACTTGGAGGGAGTGTTGGATATATTTAAGCGTCGATGCTTGCAAAAAATCAGATCAAAATTCCATGCCGAGGTACGATTTTCCATTTTTTCATGCATTTAAAACTATTATATTTAAGCGTGGATGCTTGCAAAAAACGAGATCCATATTCCATGCCTTGGTATGATTTTCCATTTTTTCCTGCATGTAAGCCTATTATAGGCTCCGAAAATTCATTAAATATTAATCCTTCCATGAAATCCAATGAAACTTGGAGGAGGAGTTGGATATATTTAAGCGTGGATGCTTGAAAAAAATTAGATCAAAATTCCATGCGTGGGTACGATTTTCCATTTTTTTTCATGCATGTAAGCCTATTATAGGCTCCAAAAATTCATTAAAAATAAATCCTTCCATGAAATCCAACCAATGAAACTTGGAGGGGGTGTTGGAAATATTTAAGCGTGGATGCTTGTAAAAAACCATAACAAAATTCAATGCCTGGGTACAATTTTTTATTTTTTCATGCACGTAAGCCTATTATAGGCTCCAAAAATTTATTAAAAATAAATCCTTCAATGAAATCCAATGAAACTTGGAGGGGGTGTTGGATATATTTAAGCATGGATGCTAGCAAAAAAGTATATGAAAATTTCATTCCTACATACGATTTTCCATTTTTTCATGTATGTAAGCCTATTATAGGCTCCACAAATTCTTTAAAAATCAATCCTTCCATGAAATCCAATGAAACTTGGAGGGGGTGTTGGATATATTTAAGCATGGGATGCTCGCAAAAAATTAGATCAAAATTCCATACCTGGGTACGATTTTCCATATTTTCATACATGTAAGCAAAATAAATTTAAGTGTGGATCCTTGCAAAAAAACAGATCAAAATTCCATGCCTCGGTACGATTTTCCTTTTTTCATGCATGTAAACCTATTATAGGCTCAAAAATTTAATTAAAAATCAATCCTGAGATGAAATCCATCCAATGAAACTTGGAGGGGGTGTTGGATATATTTAAGCGTGGATGCTTGCAAAAAACCAGATCAAGATTCGATGCCTAGGTACGATTTTCCATTTTTTTCATGCATGTAAGCCTAACATAGGCTCCAAAAATTCATTAAAAATCAATCCTTCCATGAAATCCAATGAAACTTGGAGGGGGTGTTGGATATATTTAAGCGTGGATGCTTGCAAAAAAACATATCAAAATTACATGCCTTGGTATGATTTTCCATTTTTTCATGCATGTAATCCTATTATAGGCTCCAAAAATTCATTAAATATCAATCCTTCCATGAAATCCAATGAAACTTGGAGGGGGTGTTGGATATATTTAAGCGTGGATGCTTGAAAAAAACTAGATCAGATTTTCCATTTTTTCATGCATGTAAGCCTATTATAGGCATCAAAAATTCATTAAAAATAAGTCCTTCCATGAAATCCAACCAATGAAACTTGGAGGGTGTGTTGGATATATTTAAGCGTGGATGATTGTAAAAAACCAGAACAAAATTCCATGCCTGGGTATGATTTTTCGTTTTTTCATGCACGTAAGCCTATTATAGGCTCCAAAAATTTATTAAAAATAAATCCTTCCATGAAATCCAATGAAAATTGGAGGGGGTGTTGGATATATTTAAGCATGGATGCTCGCAAAAAATTAGATAAAAATTTCATACCTGGGTACAATTTTCCATTTTTTCATGCATGTAAGCCTATTATAGGATCCAAAAATTCATTAAAAATCAATCCTTCCATGAAATCCAATGAAACTTGGAGAGGGTGTTGGATATATTTAAGCATGGATGCTCGCAAAAAATTCAGATCAACGTTCCATGCCTGGGTACGATTTTCCATATTTTCATACATGTAAGCCTAATAAATTTAAGAGTGGATGCTTGCAAAAAACCAGATCAAAATTCCATGCCTCGGTACGATTTTCCTTTTTTTCATGCATGTAAGCCTATTATAGGCTCCAAACTTTAATTAAAAATCAACCCTGAGATGAAATCCAACCAATGAAACTTCGAGGGGGTGTTGGATATATTTAAGCGTGGTTGCTTACCAAAAATCAGATCAAGATTCAATGCCTAAGTATGATTTTCAATTTTTTTCAAGCATGTAAGCCTATTATAGGCTCCAGTAATTCATTAAATTTCAATCCTTCCATGAAATCCAATGAAACTTGGAGGGGGTGTTGGACATATTTAAGCGTGGATGCTTGTAAAAAACTAGATCAAAATTCTATGCCTCGGTACGATTTTCCATTTTTTCATGCATGTAAGCCTATTATAGGCTCCAAAAAGTAATTAAAATTCAATCCTTCCAGGAAATCCAACCAATGAAACTTGCGTTGGATATATTTAAGCGTGGATGCTTGCAAAAAACCTGATTAAAATTCCATGCCTGGGTACGATTTTTCATTTTTTCTTGCATGTAAGCCTATTATATTTATGCGTGGATGCTTACAAAAAATCAGATCAAAATTCCATGCCTGGGTACGATTTTCCATTTTTCAAGTGTAACAGCCCGTTGTACACCGGTATTGTTAACATTGATTATGATATTAAGCGCAGTTACAATCACAGTGATTGGGTTAATTAAATTACGGGCAAATTTTTCTTTTAACATATTCCTTTTCTTACATCAATACATTTTCCGTAATCAATTAAAACCACACTATAATTGTAAATGCAATTTGCGGAATCATACACTAAACTAACATCATAAACCTTCCTTTTTATTCAATTCATTTAGACTCACCATCTTACTCTCACATTTTACCAAGTTATAGTCCTTTACGTTGTCTATGCGTGGTTTCAAACCACGCACCATTTGGAGTTCTACCCATCAAGTTAAGCCCCTTTCTTTTAGTCTAGAAAAACCTGAATTTTCCAAAATTTCACTGTGGTAATCGATTACCAGTGGGTGGTAATCGATTACCACCTGTCAAAAATGAGGCAGTAGCTAAATTTCTCAATCCTCTGTTCTGGTAATCGATTACCAACTTTGGGTAATCGATTACCTCACATGGTAATCGATTACCAAAGCTCAGTAATCGATTACCAGTGAAGACAGTAGCTAATTTTTCGTCCCCTGTTGCATGGTAATCGATTACCATGCTTTGGGTAATCGATTACTATGCAGCAAAATGACAGATTACAGCATTTTAAGCCCCAAAAAGGTTGTGTAATCCATCCCTAACCCCTTGGTACTCCACACAACACCTAATCATGTCCTAATGTAGGCTCTAGGCCCTTCCATCATGCATTTTCCTTAGATTAAACATCATTTACAAAGTCCTCAAAGTAATGGCCATTTACATACAAATATGGACCATTTTACAACATGAATACCAAGACTTCAAGGCATCAAATGTGGCTATGGACAAGTCCCATGCTCACTCAAAATATACAGTTATCCATGTCATGAATAATAGGCAATAAACAAGACTTAGAATATAATCATGAACACTACAAAAAGCATGGATATAACATCATGCAATATGTTCATGACCTAAGTCTCAAAATGCTAATGCCATGCCATGTGCACTCCATAAACTCCTCCAAAATGTCATGCAAGCTCCATGCATCATAGGCAATCCATAGTCCACTAAGCGGGCTTCTTGCCCGAAGCTCCTCCCGGCTCATAGTGACCTGAAATGTGGTCCCCCAAACACGGGGTGAGATATACGGATATATCTCAGTAAACCAATGGAGCTAGAGGCTCTCTCCACTCCATGGCTCACTAAAATGTATAAAAATGACATCATGTAATATGCAAGCAATACAATATCACCATCCACCCGGAGACACCCAAGAACATCCATGCATGGATTCATGTTCAAGGACTCCATCATATAACTCCCGAGACAATCCTGGCGCCTCTCCCATGGTTGAGAAGACTCCATGGCAAAACCCAACCGGGACTCCTCATGAGCCCTATCCGGCGGACGTCCCCCGCTTGGATCATCCTGATGTCGCTCCCAGAGTCAACACCATGGCATCTCCAACTGGCATTCTCCCTAAGGACGAACCCAGCGGATGTCCAAACCAACACACGTCAACTGGCCAGTGACCAAACAATTTTCACAAAGTACAAGCAATATGCATACAAGCACACAATCACACCATGTCATAACCACATAATCCAACCACAACCTTCCTCTAGGTGTGGTGGAGCTCACTAGGGATTAAACCCAAGTTCCAAGAGTTTACCTCAATACTTAGCAATCCGTTCCAAACGTATGCTCCAATTCAACTTTCCACAATCACGTCCGTGTGAGGCACCCTACAACAACCATCAAATCCAAATTACACCAAAACTCATTTTTCATGAAAATTCCTCAAATTTTCCTAAGTTAAAAACCTAACTTTTTCACCAAAAATTATCATAGCATTTCTAGCTTACAAGCATGATTCTAAGGCCTTTTCATCTAATAGCATTTTTCCATTTGGGCTCTCTATCATCACACATCTAAAATCAAAGCTTAGAACATAAATTCCTAGATCTATGAAATCAACCATAAAAATACCACAAATATACTCACAATGTGTTGTATGATCACCACCAAGGCTTCACTAAACCACAAGAAGATCAAAACCTCCAAGAAAGCCCCATGAACACTATGGGTCGGATCTATTTTTGCCCAAAAACGCGGCCAAGAGGTGGATTCAAGGGTTCTAAGTGTTACCAATGGATCTAGAAGGTTGTTTACAATAGATTTCAACACCAAAATCAAGCGATTCGGTGAAGAAATGGCAAAGATGAAGAGAAATGGGGTTTTTGGCTCTTCTCCAGGGAGGGTGCGCGCAAGTGAGGGAGAAAAGAGAAGGAAAGAAGAAGAAAAAGAGGGTGGGGCCAAGTGACTTCGGTCACACGGGTCCCACACGCGATCTAACTTTAATCCCGATAAAAATTCCGATCATAAATTCTTAATCTACACATTTTTCCAGTCCATGACATATTTTTATTTCTCCAAAATCTTGATAAAAATTTCACACCTAACGGTACACTCACACCACAGTATTTAACACTTAAAAATCACTATTCATCAATTTTTCCCAAATTTGCCTATTCACTCAATTTTCCGCCCTGATTCCATTTCCAGTATTACTTTTGTCATTTGAAATCTCTAACTCAGTATTTAAGCCCAGAACACACGGTTGGCAAATTACCATTTTGCCCTTTTTGCCCATTTTGGCCATAATCCTTGGATTTTCACTAATCCACCAACTTTCATTTCACAATATAATATAAAAATTCACATTTAAATATATGAGGTGTTATATTCACCCCACCTTTTAGAAATTTTGTCCGCAAAATTAAATCATACCTGCTCGCTAACTCAGGATACAGCCGGAGAATCTCGTCCTCCCGCTCCCAAGTAGCCTCCTCAGGTGTGCGGCCTTCCCACTGAATCTTCAGCATGGGAATCACTTTACTTCTCAATCGCTTTTCACTGCGATCCAATACTGCAATAGGACCAATGGGAGTCTTCAAGTTCTCCCTGATTTCAATATTATCCGGTATCACCACGTGTGATTCATCCGGAACATAACGTCGCAACTGCGACACATGAAAGACATCATGTAAATTAGATAATTGCGGGGGTAAGGCAAGCTGATAGGCCACCAATCCTACTCTTTTCATAATTTGATATGGCCCAATAAATCGTGGACTCAGCTTCCTCACACCCAGCGCACGGCCAACACCTGTGACCGGCGACAAACGTACAAAAACATGGTCACCTTCCTCAAATTCCAGCGGTCTATGCTTATTGTCATAATAGCTCTTCTGCCGATTCTGTGCCTGTTTCAATTTTTCTCTGATCATTTCAATTTGCACTGTCGTTTCCTGCACAAAATCCGGACCAAATCTTTCCTTATCGCCTACCTCAGTCCAACAAGTGGGCGTACGACACCTCCTGCCATACAAAACCTCATATGGTGCCATACCCAGACTGGAATGAAAACTGTTATTATAAGAAAATTCCACCAGTGGTAAGTACTTATCCCAGGCATTACCCTGTTCCAGTGTGCAAGCTCTCAGCATATCCTCAAGTGTCTGTATGGTCCTCTCAGTCTGACCATCAGTCTGCGGATGATAAGCAGTGCTCAGTCGAAGCTGAGTGCCAAAAGCCTGCTGCAAAGCTCCCCAAAATCGCGAAGTAAACTTCGGGTCCCGATCGCTAACAATGCTAATCGGTATCCCATGGAGCCTAACAATCTCCTTTACATACAGTGTAGCCAACTTCTCTGTGGTGTAGTCCACTCGTACTGGTAGAAAATGTGCAGACTTCGTAAGTCGGTCCACAATAACCCAAATCGAATCATAACCAGCTTGAGTTCGCGGCAATCCAACAACAAAATCCATTGAAATACTATCCCATTTCCATTCAGGTATATCCAGCGGCTGAAGTAATCCAGCAGGTTTCTGATGCTCTATTTTCACTTTCTGACACACCAAGCACTTAGACACGTACTCGGCAACATCCCTTTTCATCCCAGGCCACCAGAACTTAACTTTCAAATCTTGGTACATTTTTGTGGCACCTGGGTGGATAGCATATTGACCCTTGTGGGCCTCAGTCAATACTTCCTCAGCAAGTTCCTTGGGCACAACAATCCTGCCCTGATATAATAACAATCCCTGTTCATTAACAGATATGCCACTCTGGCCTTTCAAATACTTTATACTCTCATTGCGAATCTGAGTCTCTTTAATCTTCTCGTGCAGCTCGTTCTCAATCTGAGTCAACTCCATATCACACATTCTTCCTGCAAAGAAATCCGTTATTTTCATGTCACGGAATTGCTCAATCACTTCATTGTCCCACATCATCATATGAGATAAATTGACAGACTTCCTACTCAATGCATCTGCCACAACATTAGCCTTTCCCGGGTGGTATTTCAGCTCAAAGTCATAATCTTTCAAGAATTCAACCCATCTACGCTGCCTCATATTCAGCTCCTTCTGATCAAACAAATATTTTAAGCTTTTATGGTCGCTGAACACAGCAAATTTCATCCCATACAGAAAGTGCCTCCAGATTTTCAAGGCAAACACAATAGCAGCTAGTTCCAAGTCGTGCGTCGGATAATTTTCTTCATGTGGCCTTAACTGCCTAGACGCATATGCAATCACTTTTCCTTCCTGCATCAGCACGCTCCCTAAACCTTTCTTAGAAGCATCACAATATAACACAAACTCACCCTCCGGATCAGGTAAAGTCAACACCGGAGCAGTGGTCAATTTCTCTTTAAGTAGCAGAAAACAATCCTCACATTCCTGGGTCCACACAAAAGGAGTATCCTTTCGTGTCAATCGGGTCAACGGTAGAACCATTGCAGAAAATCCCTGTATAAACCGGCGATAATAGCCAGCAAGCCCCAGAAAACTTCTAATCTCAGTCACAGTCTTAGGTCGTTCCCAGTCACTCACCGCTTCAATCTTACTTGGATCCACTGCAACACCACTCGCAGAAATAACGTGACCCAAAAATTGCACCTCAGACAACCAGAATTCACACTTAGACGGTTTAGCATACATTTTCTTATCTTTCAACACCTGCAACACAGTCCTCAAATGGTCGACGTGCTCCTCCTTACTCTTAGAATAGATTAAAATGTCATCAATGAATACAATCAGGAACTGGTCCAAATACGGTTTAAAAATGCGGTTCATATAGTCCATGAACACCGCAGGGGCATTGGTAAGCCCAAAAGGAATCACTTGATATTCAAAATGTCCATATCTGGATCGGAAAGCTGTTTTAGGTACATCCTCCGGTTTAATCCGAATCTGGTGATATCCGGACCGGAGATCAATCTTCGAAAATACGCAGGCATCCCTCAACTGGTCTAATAAGTCATCAATACGCGGTAATGGGTACCGGTTCTTAATAGTCACTTTATTCAGCTGTCGGTAGTCAGTGCACAATCTCATGCTACCATCCTTTTTCTTTACAAATATCACCGGTGCTCCCCACGGAGACACACTCGGCCTAATAAAATTCTTCGCAGATAATTCTTCAATGTGTTTCTTCAACTCGGCCAACTCAAGTGGCGACATCCGGTATGGAGCCAAGGAGATCGGCCCCACACCAGGCAATAGGTCAATCGAGAATTCAATCTCTCTCTCTGGCGGGAATTCCGGTATCTCATCCGGAAATACATCTTCAAACTCATTAACAACTGGAATAGTAGAAATCTCCTCCTTTTTATCACCCACCAATCCGCCCAACAAGACATAACCCAAATCTCCAGCCTTCAAGGCTTTCACAGTTTGACTTACAGACAAATACAGAGACGGACAAACAGGCGGCCTCTCGTGAGATAACAACAACCTCTTCCCGCAACAATCAATCATTGCGCAGTTCCGAGATAACCAATCCATCCCCAAAATCAAATTGACAGAGGCCAGGGGTAAGATAATTAAATCAATGGTGTAACCCCTGCCTAAATAGGTGAACTTCACATCTTCACAAATCCAAGACGATTCACTAACCTCTCCTGTAGCGGTAGTAATACGCATCGGAGGAACCATCCGTGTTACCTTTAAGTCCAACGCCTTAGCCACGTAGTCCGCCACAAAAGAATGTGTTGCTCCCGAATCAAACAACACAGATAAATCAACATTAGAGAGGAAAATTATACCTTTTACCAAATTCGGAGCCTTTTCAGTACGTTGTGCATTTGTAGTATAAACTCGTCCCACAGTAGGAACAACAGCAGTAGGAGTAGCAGTAGTAGTAGCTGGCGGCAAGGCCTGCAGATTCGCAGCCTGCCCCGAAGAAGATGGACAATTTCGAGCAAAGTGGCCATTCCGACCACATTTGTAACAAGCCGACGGATCAGCACCACACACACCTTTATGGTATTTCCCACACTTCCCACATTGTGGGGTAAAATATCTGTTCGCAGCACCACCACCACCAGTATTTCCACCCCTCTTGAACTGACCAGGAGGCTGCCTTACATGCAACCCCCTACCTCTATTATTATTATTGAAGCCTCCTCTATTAGCATTACCAGAAGGACCAGGTGTCCTCTTAACATCTTGCTCTTTTACCTTATCCGATTTTGGATACCTTCCATAAACAGTCTCGACCCTCTTGCATTGGGTCACCAAGTCAGCAAAGTTTCTTACCGCAGTATTAGACATCCTCTTAGCAATCTTCTCACTCAGCCCTCTTTGAAATTTAGCTGACAAGAATTCCGGAGTAGGTAGAGTACCTCCATAATTAGCAAACTTGACAAGTTCATTAAATTTTGCCACATAGGCATCCACAGTCATGACTCCCTGTACCAAATTATCAAATTCACCTTGCTTTGCCTCCCGAACATCGCGGGGAAAATATTCTTCATGAAACAGACCTTCGAACAAAGTCCAAGTAAGAACCTCACCCTGAATAACAAATGGGCGAGACACATTGTCCCACCACTCTTGGGCATCACCCTCCAGCATATAAACAGAATACAATAACTTCTGCGGATCTTGGCATCTCATCACCTGGAAAATCTTATCCATTCCCCTCAACCAAGCAGTGACCTCCTTTGGGTCCCTTGACCCCAGAAATGCGGGTGGCTTATGTTTCCTGAAAGATATGAGCCTACGCTCATCGTCAGCATTATCAAGCACCTGCCCAGCAGCCCCAGTGGATTGGGCAACAGATGATGGATCAGGAACATAGCTAGGGTCAGTAGCAGTATGATGACTAGCCTCACCAGTGTGGTGACTAGCCCCACTCTCCCCCTGTTGAGGAGTAACAGATGGCGTCGGTGTAGGAGTCACCGTAGCCGTGTGTGGAGGTGAATTATCCCTCCTAGGACGACCTCTATCTGCCCTCATCTCAGCCATAAAGGCCTGCATCATATCCTGATTAGTCTTCATCAGGTTCTCAGTCATATTTCTATTTGCAGCCGTCTCCGCCTGCAGAGCATTCAGGACTGCAGTGACCGGATCCGGTGGCAAAGGACCTGCACCACGTGCCCCACGGCGACCTCGCGCCCTACTCATGATATCTGTACATGTAACACAAAGGAATGAGTTGATCAGACCCACACTGAGGAATCACATATACATTAATCATAAATAGTTCACAGATAGCTATGGCACACAAGATACAACATACACACAATCAGAGTTCCCTCACAAAACTGCTCTGATACCATAAAATGTAACAGCCCGTTGTACACCGGTATTGTTAACATTGACTATGATATTAAGCGCAGTTACAATCACAGTGATTGGGTTAATTAAATTACGGGCAAATTTTTCTTTTAACATATTCCTTTTCTTACATCAATACATTTTCCGTAATCAATTAAAACCACACTATAATTGTAAATGCAATTTGCGGAATCATACACTAAACTAACATCATAAACCTTCCTTTTTATTCAATTCATTTAGACTCACCATCTTACTCTCACATTTTACCAAGTTATAGTCCTTTACGTTGTCTACGCGTGGTTTCAAACCACGCACCATTTGGAGTTCTACCCATCAAGTTAAGCCCCTTTCTTTTAGTCTAGAAAAACCTGAATTTTCCAAAATTTCACTGTGGTAATCGATTACCAGTGGGTGGTAATCGATTACCACCTGTCAAAAATGAGGCAGTAGCTAAATTTCTCAATCCTCTGTTCTGGTAATCGATTACCAACTTTGGGTAATCGATTACCTCACATGGTAATCGATTACCAAAGCTCAGTAATCGATTACCAGTGAAGACAGTAGCTAATTTTTCGTCCCCTGTTGCATGGTAATCGATTACCATGCTTTGGGTAATCGATTACTATGCAGCAAAATGACAGATTACAGCATTTTAAGCCCCAAAAAGGTTGTGTAATCCATCCCTAACCCCTTGGTACTCCACACAACACATAATCATGTCCTAATGTAGGCTCTAGGCCCTTCCATCATGCATTTTCCTTAGATTAAACATCATTTACAAAGTCCTCAAAGTAATTGCCATTTACATACAAATATGGACCATTTTACAACATGAATACCAAGACTTCAAGGCATCAAATGTGGCAATGGACAAGTCCCATGCTCACTCAAAATATACAGTTATCCATGTCATGAATAATAGGCAATAAACAAGACTTAGAATACAATCATGAACACTACAAAAAGCATGGATATAACATCATGCAATATGTTCATGACCTAAGTCTCAAAATGCTAATGCCATGCCATGTGCACTCCATAAACTCCTCCAAAATGTCATGCAAGCTCCATGCATCATAGGCAATCCATAGTCCACTAAGCGGGCTTCTTGCCCGAAGCTCCTCCCGGCTCATAGTGACCTGAAATGTGGTCCCCCAAACACGGGGTGAGATATACGGATATATCTCAGTAAACCAATGGAGCTAGAGGCTCTCTCCACTCTATGGTTCACTAAAATGTATAAAAATGACATCATGTAATATGCAAGCAATACAATATCACCATCCACCCGGAGACACCCAAGAACATCCACGCATGGATTCATGTTCAAGGACTCCATCATATAACTCCCGAGACAATCCTGGCGCCTCTCCCATGGTTGAGAAGACTCCATGGCAAAACCCAACCGGAACTCCTCATGAGCCCTATCCGGCAGACGTCCTCCGCTTGGATCATCCTGATGTCGCTCCCAGAGTCAACACCATGGCATCTCCAACTGGCATTCTCCCTAAGGACGAACCCAACGGATGTCCAAACCAACTCACGTCAACTGGCCAGTGACCAAACAATTTTCACAAAGTACAAGCAATATGCATACAAGCACACAATCACACCATGTCATAACCACATAATCCAACCACAACCTTCCTCTAGGTGTGGTGGAGCTCACTAGGGATTAAACCCAAGTTCCAAGAGTTTACCTCAATACTTAGCAATCCGTTCCAAACGTATGCTCCAATTCAACTTTCCACAATCACGTCCGTGTGAGGCACCCTACAACAACCATCAAATCCAAATTACACCAAAACTCATTTTTCATGAAAATTCCTCAAATTTTCCTAAGTTAAAAACCTAACTTTTTCAACAAAAATTATCATAGCATTTCTAGCTTACAAGCATGACTCTAAGGCCTTTTCATCTAATAGCATTTTTCCATTTGGGCTCTCTATCATCACACATCTAAAATCAAAGCTTAGAACATAAATTCCTAGATCTATGAAATCAACCATAAAAATACCACAAATATACTCACAATGTGTTGTATGATCACCACCAAGGCTTCACTAAACCACAAGAAGATCAAAACCTCCAAGAAATCCCCATGAACACTATGGGTCGGATCTGTTTTTGCCCAAAAACGCGGCCAAGAGGTGGATTCAAGGGTTCTAAGTGTTACCAATGGATCTAGAAGGTTGTTTACAATAGATTTCAACACCAAAATCAAGCGATTCGGTGAAGAAATGAAGAAATGGCAAAGATGAAGAGAAATGGGGTTTTTGGCTCTTCTCCAGGGAGGGTGCGCGCAAGTGAGGGAGAAAAGAGAAGGAAAGAAGAAGAAAAAGAGGGTGGGGCCAAGTGACTTCGGTCACACGGGTCCCACACGCGATCTAACTTTAATCCCGATAAAAATTCCGATCATAAATTCTTAATCTACACATTTTTCCAGTCCATGACATATTTTTATTTCTCCAAAATCTTGATAAAAATTCCACACCTATCGGTACACTCACACCACAGTATTTAACACTTAAAAATCACTATTCATCAATTTTTCCCAAATTTGCCTATTCACTCAATTTTCCGCCCTGATTCCATTTCCAGTATTACTTTTGTCATTTGAAATCTCTAACTCAGTATTTAAGCCTCAGAACACACGGTTGGCAAATTACCATTTTGCACTTTTTGCCCATTTTGGCCTTTTTGCCCATTTTGGCCATAATCCTTGGATTTTCACTAATCCACCAACTTTCATTTCACAATATAATATAAAAATTCACATTTAAATATATGAGGTGTTATACTAGCAGCCTTCCTCAGTCCTTGAAATTTCAGGATCAAACACAAAGTCTTTAGGTGGAAGTCTACCTCGCATAAAACTCAGAAAAATTTATTAGTAGCACCTATAAAACACAAAACAAGATAGAAAAAGATAAAAATAAAAATAAAAATCCAATCTCAATGATCAACGGTTATTTAAAATATTGGAATTAACAATCCCCGACAACGGCGCCAAAAACTTGCTGCTCTCCGGCAAGTATATGACACGAGCTGTTGAACTCGCGCAAATTAAAAATTATTTTTATTTAGGGTTCAGAAAATTTGCAGTAAAGTGGAAACCCTAAGTCGTCTGTCAAGGAAATTGTTTGGGTGAAAATCGTTGCTGAAAACAGAAAATAAAAAGGGGGTTTTTGATTTCAGTTTAAATAATTCAAAAGGCAGAATATAAAATTGGAATTAAAATTCGTAATTAAAAATTAAGCAACCTAAGGTTAGGGTTCCTATGATGTCCTTCCTTGGATAAAAATTCCCAAATTCTCGATTGATCTCAATTGAATCAGAATCCTTATTTTCAATTGAGAACATTCGGATCATCAAATCTGATGATTATTCCTTTTCCATAATCGCGAACCTCAGATCGAATATCCACAATCGCACGATATCGATATGAGTTAGGAAAAGAAACAAATCTGGTTAGAGAATTATAAAAATTACCAAATTCACGATTAATCTCAATTGAATCAGAATCCTTATTTCCAATTGAGGTTAATCGGATCATCAAATCTGATGATCATTCTTCACCCATAATCGCAATCACGAACCTCAGATCGAATATCCACAATCGCACGATATCGATATGAGTTAGGAAAAGAAACAAATCTGGTTAGAGATTGATCGCATATCCTCTATACATGTCCATGGAATCCCTTCCCCTTAGGTTGATTAAAAGGGTGTTTAGCCTAGCATGGCTAGGATAAACATGATTAAAAATAAAGAAAGAAGAAGAAAAAGATGAAGAATGCGAAGAACGTGAAGTGGGCTTTGAGCTCTGCATAAAAAATTGTAGCTCTCTGTGTTATCTGAAAAACCCAACAAGAACGGAGTCAATCCGACAACTGTGGACCGAGATATGGCAAAAATACAAAAGTAACGTAAAGTTGAAAAATTCTGACGAAAATAAATTAAACCCAATCAAACACTAAAAAATGTAAATTAACTCAAAACATCATTATTTTATTCAAATAAAACCTAAAAATACTAATCAAGATTAACAAATAAGTGCAATAAAATATGAGTTATCAAATTCTCCCACACTTATCTTTTTGCACTCCTGGGCAAAAACTAGAATAGAAAAAGAAAACAAAGAAATAAGAAAAGAGTGAAGATCAACCTATCCTTCCTAATAGTTAGCAAGTATACAAAAGATAACAAAAATCACAAGTCTTGAATAGATAAAATAACCAGGACAGAAATTCCTCATTCTCAAATCACAAGACCTGTCAATTTCAACTGCAACCGCTAACTACACAAAAATGGTTCCTCACAGGATGCTCTCAATTTTCTCTCAAATGTATCAGTAATTCAGTATATCACTCAAATCAACTCAAGAAAATAATCCTACCATAGGCTTGCTCAAGTCGTACTTCTCCACTGCTAATAACACATGCATGCACAAATCAAGAGGGCTTGATGCAGGGTTGTAATGGGGCTGGGGTGAAGGTATGGATGAAATATGGAAAAGAAGGCTAAACACCCCAGAAATTTACAAAGAGCAAAAGTTAAGAACTAAACTAAGAACATAAAACAAAGATACTAAAAAGATAGAAATAAACATTTTTTTTTCTTTTTTTTTTTTTTGTTTTTTTATTTTTTTTTCTCTTTTTTTTTTTTTGTTTTTTTTTTGTAAAACCACATAGCATAAATGAATCAGATGGTCACCCCCACACTTAAACTTTTGTCCGTCTCTAGCAAACCCCCACACTTAAACACAACATCACAATGAAACCAATGCTCAGTAAATCTCCAGGGTAGGGAATCAATTGGTTTTTCACTTAGGCTTGTAATGCGACTGAACAAATAAAGGGTAGAAAGGCTCAAAGGGGCTCACCAAGGGATAATAATATAAGGGATGGCTATCTGGCTAAAGTGGGTAAAGAGAGAAAGAATGCCTCAATCATATTCATGTATGCAAGTGAAAAGTGCAGTTTCAAAAAGAACAAGAGCAAGTTCTATAGGACAACAATCAAGAGTAGAATCACACAAGAAAGAAAGACTAGCCTACAGATGAAGACCATGTCTACAGGCCTAAAAACCTCACAATGGTATACCAAATCATGCAATCAGTAGCACAGTATCAAACAGCAAGTAATGCAATCCAAGAATCAACAACCAAGCCCAAGCGGAAATTTCTATCAAACCCTATGATTCAAGTATAATCCATGTATAACTCACTAATCATAGAGAACAAGAAAATTAATCAACTCTTTTTTTTTATATTGAGATCCAAACGTGAAAAACAAAGCTAAGAAAGGAAGTGAACTCCCTGTCCTCCTTAAGGAGGGTAAACAGCATCAAGCAGCCGAAGCTCTGCATCCATCTGTGTCTCTACAAGCTGCTGCTGCTGTACACCTTCATAAAAGGGCTTCAGACGATGCCCATTCACAATGAAGGTGTTTCCAGTCTGCTTATCTCTTAATTCAACTGCACCATAAGGAAAAATAGCAGTAATAATAAAGGGGCCATCCCATCTTCATCTGAGTTTACCAGGCATGAACTTAAGACAGGAATTTAATAACAGCACATTCTGGCCCACTACAAATTCCTTCCACAGGATCTGCTTATCATGGAATGCCTTTGTCTTTTCCTTGTATAGACGTGAGCTCTCATAGGCATCCAAATGAAGCTCCTCTAACTCTTGCAGCTATAGTTTCCTTTCTACCCCTGACTAGGTTAGGTCCATGTTACACTGCTTCACAGCCCAATATGCCCGATGCTCCAGCTCCACTGGTAGGTGGCATGCCTTACCATAAACAAGTCGGTAAGGGGACATCCCAATCGGAGTCTTATAAGCAATCCTGTATGCCCATAAAGCATCTTCTAACTTCTTGCTCCAATCCTTTCTATTAGCATTGACAGTCTTCTGAAGGATTTGCTTAACTTCTCTGTTTGAAACTTGAGCTTGGCCATTGGTCTGTGAATGGTGCTGTAGATACTTTGTGGAGGACTCCATAATTTTTCAGCAAGGAATCCATGCTACTATTGAAAAATGTGAGCCGTGATCACTGATAATGGCTCGAGGAATGCCAAACCTGCAGAAAATATGACAACGGACAAAATCTACAACAACAGCAGAATCATCAGTTCGGGTGGCTTTCGCCTCAACCCATTTAGAAACATAATCCACAGCTAAGAGTATGTAAGAAAAACCAAAGGAAACAGGAAAGGGACCCATAAAATCAATACCCCAAATATCAAAAACCTCACAGAAAAGTATAGGGTTTTGGGGCATCTCATTTCTACGGGAAATGCTACCTTCTCTCTCACAATTAGCACAAGACTTACAAAACTCATAAGCATCATGAAATAGAGAAGGCCATAACAAACCAGAATCTAGAACCTTCCTTGCAGTTCTTTGTGGTCCAAAATGACCACCACAGGCAGATGCATGACAAAAATTCAAAACAGACAGAGTCTCTCTGTCAGACACACATCTCCTAACCACTTGGTCACTACAAAATCCCCACAAGTAAGGATCATCCCACACATAGTATTTAGATTCACTTTTCAGTTTCAAGGTCTGAGCCTTAGTGGAGTCAACAGGTAATGCACCAGCAACCAAGTAATTAACTATATCAGCAAACCAAGGGAACTTACCTTGCAGCTGTAAAAGCTGCTCATCAGGGAAATCATCCCCAATACGTATAGGGTCAGATGGAAGAGAGGTGATGCAGCTCAGATGATCAGCAACTTGGTCTTCCATTCCACTTCTATCCTTAATCTCAATATCTAACTCTTGGAGTAGCAACATCCATCGGATGAGTCTAGGCTTAGCATCTGCTTTCTTTAAAAGAAATTTCAAAGCTGCATGGTCAGAGAAAACAATAACCTTGGTATCTAACAGATACGACCGAAACTTATCAAGAGCAAACATTATAGCCAAGAGTTCTTTTTCAGTGGTGGTATAGTTGGATTGAGCAGAATCCAACGTCCTGGATGTATATGCAATGACATGTGGGGCCTTGTTGACCTGCTGAGCAAGAACAGCTCCAACAGCATAATTTGATGCGTCGCACATCAACTCAAATGGAAGAGACCAATCAGGTGCTCGGATAACAGGAGCCACGGTTAGGCAGCGCTTCAGATGATCAAAAGCTGCCTTGCATGCATCACCAAACTCAAAGTCAATGTCTTTATGGAGAAGGTTGGACAGCGGAAGAGCAATCTTACTAAAATCTTGAATGAAGTGCCTGTAAAAACCTGCGTGGCCAAGAAAAGAATGAACTTCCGCACAGAAGCGGGGTAAGGCAAAGCAGTAATAACATCAATTTTAGCAGGATCCACTTCAATACCCTTTTTAGAGACAACATGTCCTAAAACTATCCCTGACTCAACCATGAAATGACATTTTTCAAAATTCAACACAAGATTGGTTTGAATGCATTTGTTTAAAACTCTACCCAGATTATCCAAACATGCATCAAAAGAAGGGCCATAGACACTAAAAGCATCCATAAAAACCTCCATGCAATCCTCTAACAACTCGAAAAAGATGCTTACCATGCAACGTTGAAAAATACCTGGTGCATTGCAAAGTCCAAAGGGCATCCTCCTGTAACCATATGTGCCAAAGGGGAATGTGAAGGTCGTCTTCTCCTGATCCTCAGGTGCAATGTGCATATGAAAGTAGCCTGAGTATCCATCCAGAAAATAGTAGTGGGATTTAACAGCCAACCGCTCCAACATCTTATCAATAAATGGAAGAGGATAATGGTCTTTGCTTGGTTGAGCCTATGATAGTCTATGCAGACTCTCCAACTGTTTTGAGCTCTTGTTGTAATTAGCTCATTTTTCTGGTTGGCAATCACAGTGACTCCCGACTTCTTAGGCACCACCTGAACAGGACTAACCCACTGGCTATCAGAGATGGAGTAAATCATCCTAGCTTGCAAGAGTTTTGTTACTTCCTTCTTCACCACATCTAGAATTAGTGGGTTCAAACGCCTTTGGGGCTGTCTCACTGGTTTAGCTCCTTCTTCAAGTAGAATACGGTGCATGCACGTGGAAGGACTAATGCCAATAATGTCAGCCATTGTCCACCCAATTGCCCTCTTATTTGCTTTCAGTAGGGTTAATAGTTTATCCTCCTGCTCAGGTAGAAGGTTCTTAGCTGCTCATTCTCTTTAAGGAATGCATATTTCAAGTGGTCAGGCAGAACCTTCAACTCCAATTTCGGAGGCTGCTCAATGGATGGAAGAGGTGTAGTTGGTGGTGCAAATTCTGCAGAAAACAAGTCAGCAGCTATGCCTGTAAACAAATTCTCAGAAACAGAATTAGGATCATCAATAATATCAGCAGGCAATTCAGATAATGCAGATTCACACTCAAAATCAGATTCATCAATCAGTGCATCATTAAAACCAGAAAGATTTGATGCTATTTCAGCACACACAATGCACTCTTGACTATCACCACAACCACAAAAAATCAGAAGCATGAGTAGATGAAAAATCAGAAAAATTAGCAAAGAATTCAGCATAAAAATCCTCAACAACTTCATATATCACATCAATGCAGAAAACATAATGCTCTTCCAAAGGATGTTTCATGGCTTCAAATATATTAAAATGCACAATGCTATCACCAAACTCCATGGAAAGAGTACCAGAATGAACATCTATCTTGGTCCTAGTTGTTCTCATGAAAGGCCTACCAAGTATGATTGGTGATCTATTAGTTGCAGTCTCACTATCCATTTCTAAAATGTAGAAGTCAGCAGGAAAAACCAGATTATTAACCCTGACCAATACATCCTCAATCAAACCAGATGGGTGAATACTACTCCTATTAGCTAACGTAACCACAATACTAGTAGAACGCAAAGGACCAAGACCAAGAGACTTATAAACAGATGCAAGCATAACATTAATGGAAGCTCCTAAGTCTAGCATGCAATCATGAAAAACAGAATGGATCTTGACACTTTTTAGGCATAGGCTGGATGAGTGCCGATACATTTTGACTCAGGTTAACTTGCTCATCTTCCTTGATTCTCCTCTTGTTGGTGCACAACTCCTTTAGAAACTTGGCATATCTTGGAATCTACTGTATTGCATCCAGAAGAGGGATGTTCACCTCAACTTTCCCGAAGGTGAAAAGTATCTCTTTATCTTGAGCCTTTGCTTACTGCTTCTTTGACTGAGTGGCTCTCTGAGGGAATGGCAGAGGGATATGCACATCAGATGTATCAATGCTCTACTTCTTGGAGCTAGTGTCACTTCCCTTAGATGACTCAGCAGCAGTATGGTTTGGCTCCTCCATTTGCTTGCCAGACCGCAGAGTAATAGCACTCACATTTCCGCTTCCTTTTGGATTTGGAACTATTTGGGATGGAAGGGAGCTGCCACTTGCTTGATGATTTTGAGTCATTGCTGTTGCAAGTTGGCATATCTGTGTTTGTAGATTCTGGATGGAAGACTCAGTCCTCTGCTGGAACTACAGATTGTTAGTTGCCATCTGCTTCACTAAATCCTCCAAAGAAGGACCATTGCCACTAGCTTGCTGCTGCACTGATGGCTGCTGCATTTACTGCTGCGTTGGCTGTTGAGGTGCAAATTGTTGAAAATTATGCCTCTGTTGTGAAGGTACAAATTGCTACCTCTGCTGGAATGGTGCACTCTGCTGATTCTGCTAGAATGGTGCACTCTGCTGATTCTGGCTCCATTTGAGATTTGGATGATTTTTCCAGCCAGAATTATATGTATTCGAGAAGGGATTATTTTGCTGCTGCTCGTACTGTGGCTTTGTAGGAAAAACTGTAG
>JAVKPL010012256.1:0-58683 GCA_032173675.1 Gastrolobium villosum | reverse complement strand
CAGTTATCCAATTGTAATTTTGACCGAGCATGATATGATTCTATTTTGATTCTCAAATTTGCTGCCTTATATCTATAGATGAATATCGACGACAGCTTATTCCAAATTATTTGGGTTAAACACGTAATGAACCCAAATAAAAAGCAAAATATGATTAAGAAAAGAAGAAAATAAAACTAAAAATGAAAATGAAAATAATAATAATAATAATAGTAAATAAAAAAAATAAAAAATAAATGAAAATAAAGAAATAAAAATAAATAAGCATAAAACAATTAAATAAGTGAAAAATGTAAATTAGAGAGAGAAAAATAAATAAAATAAATATAAGGAACAAGTACTAAAAAGAGTCATTTGGAACATAAGGAAATAAAAGGGGTCCTCCCCTTCACAAATCTAATAGTTTTTCCCCATATCGTACTAAGACACACCATCCACCAATCTATTTTCTATTCCATTAAGTCTTGTTTTACTACTTCCCCAAGTAAGTTTATATAAATATCCATAGAGAAGGAATACTTTGATTAACAAATGGGTGCAACCATGCAACCTTTACACACATTGTAGAAGTCAGTTTTTTTTATTATAATTAATATATTCTGTCTTCTAGTATGACATTTAGGACGATTGCATCAGTTTTTGTAGTTTAATGGCTAAAGTATGTATTAATTCACGCATGTTTGAGAGCTTCATCTTGCATAAGTAGCATTCATGCTATTTTGAAAGTTATCATCGCAGAGTAAACACGATTCTTAGGTAATGTAGGCACATTGATGGATCTTCTCTATTTCAGGAAAGGAGCCTGCAGTGCACCTATTATACGTAAATCTATATATCACTGATTTTATGGTTAGCAATTTATTTTAATATAAGCCTATATTTTTCTTTTAAGTGGACAAAGATAATTTGCATTTTTAGAAATTAACCAACGTAAAGCTATAGATCATTCCAATCTTCATTAAAAGGCATTATAATCTTTTGTGGTAATAGTGACTATTACTTCTAAGTTAGAAAAGTTTGCAGGTACTTTTAATATTTAATGGCAAGTGGTGGACGAGTTCTAATAGGAAAAGACAGTATGGAGGGAAATGTTCAGCATAATAGGTGTTGCTTCTAGCAAAATAATTATTAAATAATACATTATAACTGCCTTCATTGACCTGTCATTTTTGTAAAGAGAATTATGATAGCCTGACTGCTCTGTCAAGTCTGATGGTCAGGTACTGTAAAATGCTAAATTCTAAGGTAAAAAAATGGGGATAAAAATGTTTTCTGAAAAATAGCCACTAAAAAAAAAGGGTTGCTAACAAATTTGGAGGTTTAAGTCTTCCTGATTATATAAAAAATTCTGGGTGTTGGAAAGTTTTCTAACAATGCATGATGACAACATAAAACTTATTTATGTTTGTCATTGAGAGAAAAAATAAATGCAAAAGTGTATTTATTGATATGATTGCAGTGCCCAGCGACTAAATGACCTAGGTGATGAGTCTAGATTGCTTCCTCTTTGGAGACAGGTAATTTATTGCCTTTTGTATCACTAGCTGTCTGCTAAAGGAGACTTTTACTACTAAATAGTGTGGATGCCTTGGTTGAAATATTATCTCTTTTATGGGTTGTTCTTAAGAGGGTAAGCCTGGAGCAGCGGTAAAGCTATTATTTTGTGATCGAAAAGTTATGGGTTCGAATCCGAGAAACTGCCTCTTTGCAAATATGCAAAAGTAAGACTGCATACAAAGGATATCCCTCAACCCTGCAAATATGCAAGAGTAAGGCTGCATACAAAGGATAGCCCTCAACCCTACCTTCGCTAGTCGGGATTTAACAAAGTGGTTTATGGGTTGTTCTTAATATTATCCTTGGGTGATACTATTGATGTCTATGAAAACAATGTAACACTCTAGATTGATTCAATATGCAGTTTTCTTGCTTTCTCGTGGTTTTTCTGCTTATTTTACAAATGCTTTATCACAGGCAGAGCCTAGATTTCTATGGAATAATTATATGCTGGAAGTGCTCATAGATAACAAGGTAGGCTTGTTGAAAATTTGTTGATACTTGGTTGAATTTCTACATTTCTTACACATTTTTATATTACTAATTAATGTTTGATCTTGTGCATGCAGCTTGACCCATACTTACTCCCAGTAGTCCAAGGCAGTATCCTTTTCTCATTGTTATATTCATCATATTATGGTTGTGTTTCTAAGACATGCGATTTTTGTTTGGTTTGTTAATTTTTTTATTTTGACTATTTCTATTGTTAAGTGGCAATCACTTAACTATTCCTTTCTTGGATTATCCTTAACAAATAATTAGGCTTTCATTACTTTCAAGCGGCCATTGGAAAAGATATTATTGACATCACTTTGATTGCAAGGAGATGCACCAGAAGAAATGGTATTTAAAGCTTTTGAATAAATTTCTATTTTCCAGATTGCCTATGCACTTATAAAGCTTTTGTATGTGTTTCTTTACCATTTGGAAAATCAACATCTTTTAGGCCATGAAATTTTTATGTAGTGGTTACTTTGGTGGTAATAAGAAAAGCAATTGTAGAAGATTGCTAGGATGGTTTGCACTCCATTATAGGTGTGTTTAACCGAGCATATGTAGGTCCAAGACGTGAAAAGTTAGATATGGTATTAATCCTTTCTAGAAGACAGAAAATATATATTGTAATTTCTTTCATTCATGAGAATATGACTTCAGCAAAAAAGGCGAGTTTGGAGGGGTGGTAAATTTGTTCTTTGTAATTGAAAGGTTACGGTTTTGAGTTTGGGAAACAACCACTCAGGGGTAAGGCTGTGTACAAGGATTGTCCCCACCTCTACCCACATTAGTCGGGGTTTGATGAAAAATGATTTTTTTTTTTTTTTTTGAATATGACTTCAGAAGAGGTGAAGATTTACTCTGTGTATGTACCTTTTTTTTCATTAATGGAATGGGATGGAATAAATAGGGATAGACTCGAAAGGGAAGGAAAGGAACCGAACTAAGCTACCTTCCTCTTTATTTGGAAAGTTAATAAGGGACTGGAGTAGAACTATATTAGTATATACAATATTTAATAGTATGTATACAATTTGAAAACTGTGAGAAAACTAGTGGTTATCATTTCTGGCTGCTTAATGAAGCACCTGTGTCACTGATGGGGTGATTGAGCTACCATATTAAGGATTACTGTTATGTGGCTGCCTAGCAGCAGCATAAAAATTTTTCAAGGGCTTGTGTTGAAGTGACATCATCTTTTATTGGTTGGTTGGTTGGCTAATGGTGCATATACAATTTTATTTCCTGAAAGGAACTCGGATGTGGAGAAGAGGTGCTGATCCTGATGGGTATGTCGCTAATTTTGTGGAATCAGAGCAAATTATGCAGTTCAATGGGCATACAGCATCATTTGTTCAGGTAATGCTTTGCATTATAATGCAGCAATTCTATGGTACCATGCAAGTGAAGGTTTTCATGATTTTATTTATTTCATTGATCCTTTTTTTAATCCTAAGGAGCTATCCTTGTTTTGAAATAGCTCTTTTAAAATTGTCTTCTCAATCTCAACCTATAGGAAAGTTAACAGTAGCTGAATTAATAAACATGATGTTTTTACTAGTTCTTTGATACAAATCCATTACAAGTCTACCACAGAAGCAAGAATAGGAAGGTTTGGGCCCCCAACAACCAAGTTGGCCCAAACATTTCCAATCAGGTTGGCATGGATAGTGGGAAAGTAAATCAGTTAGTTGTTGATGACAGTAATACCCTCCAACAGATTGCTCACGTGGCAGTGAGGAGCAAAGGAGCAAATCAGTTAGAGGAGGTGGGATAAAGGGAGAGGCATGGAAGGAAGGAGGGGTGGGCAGGTGCTATTGAAATGCTTGGGCCCTTTGTTGGGATTTGGGAGAGAGTGAAGCCTCTCTATGTGCTTCACACATTTTCCTTACTGTAGTTACCTTTTTCCCTTGAGTGTTTACCTTGTTGGTGTGTTGATTTCCTTTTGTAATTTCGCTGTGTTGAACACTCTGGTTGGATGAATATGAAATGTCTGTAATCGTTTCCTTTTAGTAAAGTTGAATTTAGTACTTTTTGGTGTTGGTACTTGGGTTCATATCAATTGGTATCAGAGCTCCGATCTAGGAGCTCTGTGGAATGGTTCGGACGAGACTCATGGAACAACGTTTAGATTCGTTGGAGGAGGGGCTGCGAAGGGGACGCGCAGTGCAAGAGGAAGTCTGTTTGAGGTTAGATGCTAGCGAGGCCAGACACCAGGAGGTGTTGGTGAGAATGGACGCAAGTGAAAGGGGAATAACGGAGATCCTCAGACGTTTGGATGATTTGGCTAGAAACGCGAGAGGAAGGTCAAGGGACGGTGGGTACCACTCCGACGACCAGGAAGGAAACCACCACGACGAGGGAAATCGTAGGCGGATCGGCACGAATTACCAGATGGGAAGACGATTGGAAGTTCCTCTTTTCTCAGGAGAAGATGCTTTCGGTTGGGTTAGTAAAGTGGAACGGTATTTCACCATTAACGGAATTGTTGAAGCAGAGAAGGTTAATGCCGCGATGGTAGCGTTGGAAGGGGAAGCCCTCAGCTGGTTTCATTGGTGGGAAGGAAATAACCCGAACTCGCCGTGGTTACGGTTTAAAAGGGAGCTACTCAGCCGTTTCCAACCAGATGCACTAGAAAATCCTTACCGTGCTCTGTATAATCTCAAGCAAGAAGGAAGTGTAGCAGAGTTTAGGGCTGAGTTTGAAAAAGTAGCAGGTGTGTTGCGGTTCGAGGATGAAGATTTGCTCAAGGGAGCGTGGCTCAACGGTGTGAGGAGCAGTATTAGGGAGGAGCTGATGATGTTTCCGGTGTTGTCGCTGGCGGAGATGGTGAAGTTCTCGTTGAAGATGGAAAGGAGGAATGTGGCATGGGCTGATGAAGGAGTAGGTTCGTTTGGGAAAGGTTGGGCTCAAAGTCGGTTTGGGTTGGGCCAGAAAAGCAACCCAGGCCCATACGAAGGAAGAAAAAACTTAATTACTTTCGGAGGCCCAACTGGGTCCTTAAACAACCAAAGGAGCAATCCACCGCTATTTTCGTCAAACATGAGCAACCCTAGCCCCCAAAATTCGTCGACGGAGAACAACAAGGGGAGTACTACATCCAAGGGGTCGCCGGCGGTCAGCAACAGCCGCGCTACGGAATCACAACCGAGTCAAGGGCGTCGACTCTCCCAGGCTGAATGGCGAGATCGTCACGACAAGGGGCTTTGTTTTAAGTGTGACGAGCGATGGAAACCCGTTCATCGTTGTCAGACCCCTCAGCTACACTTGCTGTTGGTGGACGATGATGACGAAGAGGTGGCTGGGGAGAAAGAACAGAGATCGGCGAAGTTCGTTCAGCAAGGGGAAGAAGAATCAGGTACGGATCTGCATCTCTCGCTAAATTGTATGTTGGGGCTCACTTCAAACCAAAGTCTGAAAGTTTGGGGTGAGGTCTCGGGAAAAAAAGTGATCGTCATGATCGATTGTGGAGCAACTAGCAACTTCGTGAGGAAGGAGTTGGTGGAAAAGTTAGGGTTACAGGTGTCCAACACTGCTGAGTATAATGTGGAAGTAGGTGATGGGCATAAGGTGAAGTGTCAGGGGGTTTGTAAAGGGGTAATTCTCACTATTCAGTCCGCTCAGATCATACAAGATTTGTTCCTGTTTGATTTGGGTGGGGCTGACGTGGTGCTTGGGTTAGAATGGTTGACAGAACTGGGTGACATTAAAGCCAACTTCAAGGAGATGACACTCAGATTTGGGCAAGGAGAGGAAGAAGTTTCGATCAAGGGTGATGTAGCCTTATCTAGATCTGAGTCTTCCTTCAAATCAATGTTGAAGGCTTTGAACGATCAAGGAGAAGGTTATTTCGTGAGGTCAGAAAGAGATTCCCACTCAGGAGAGGAGAAATTATGGGCCGAATTGGAGGAGCTAATCCTGGAATTTCAGGATTTATTTCAAGCAGCAACTTCTCTCCCCCCTAAGCGTCTGTGTGACCATGCTATTAACCTCCAACCAGGAAGTCAAGTGCCAAATCTCCGGCCTTTCAGGTACCCTCACTACCAAAAAACTGAGATTGAGAACTTGATTTCTGAGTTGTTGTCTTTTGGGTGGATTCGTCATAGCACCAGTCCTTACTCCAGCCCGGTGATTCTAGTGAGGAAGAAGGATGGTAGTTGGCGTGTTTGTGTGGATTATCGAGCTTTAAATAAGTTTACCATTCCGGATAAATTTCCTATCCCAGTAGTGGAGGAGTTGTTGGATGAGTTGGGTGGCTCAAAGGTTTTCTCTAAACTAGACTTAAAATCTGGCTACCATCAGATCAGGATGAGGGATGAAGACATACCGAAAACAGCTTTTCGTACGCACGAAGGCCATTATGAGTACATTGTCATGCCTTTCGGTTTGACTAATGCACCATCAACCTTCCAATCCTTAATGAATGACATTCTAAGGGGATTTTTGCGTAAATTTGTTTTGGTGTTTTTAGATGACATCTTAATCTACAGTTCAACCAAGGAGGAGCATGAAGGACATTTGCGTAAGGTGTTTGAGGTCTTGAGGCAGAATCAATTAGTGGTGAATAGAAAGAAATGCTGTTTTGGGAGCAGGTCGGTTGAATATCTGGGCCATATCATTTCAGAGGATGGAATTCGGGCTGACCCAAGTAAGCTTAAGGCAATGGCAGCTTGGCCAGTACCAAGGAACGTTAAGGGATTAAGGGGATTTTTAGGGTTGACCGGCTATTATAGGCGGTTTGTTCAGGATTATGGAAAGTTGGCGAAACCATTGACAAATTTACTCAAAAAAGATGGGTTCAAATGGGATGAGGAGGCCGAGGAGGCTTTCAAGCTGTTAAAAAGAAAGATGTGTTCCGTTCCGGTGTTAGCTCTGCCTAATTTTCAAAAGCCGTTTATTATTTGTACTGATGCATCCGGCCGAGGGATTGGGGCAGTGTTGATGCAAGACAACCGTCCTTTGGCATATATTAGCCAGGGGTTCTCCCCAAGAGCTTTGAGCAAATCGGTTTATGAGAAGGAGTTAATGGCTATCGTTTTCGCCGTCCAGAAATGGAAGCATTATTTGTTGGGCCGCCATTTCATTGTCAAGACCGATCAAAAGAGCCTTAAACACCTGTTAGAGCAGCAACATTTAGGAGAAGACCAACAAAAATGGATCTGCAAACTGATTGGTTTTGATTTCGAAATTCAATATCACCCGGGAAAGGAAAACTTGGTAGCGGACGCCCTTTCTAGACAAGAGCAATTTGCCAGTATTTCTAGATTACAATTGCCGGACTTGGATCTGTTGGAGCAAGAAATTCAGCAAGATGACAGGTTACGTAAGTTGGTGCAGGAGTTGTTGTTGAATGCCGATGCTCATGAGGGGTTCAAATTGACAGGGGGCAGATTATTTTACAAGGATAGGTTGGTAATTCCTACCAAATCCAGTTTCATTCGCCCTTTGCTCGAAGAGTTCCATGGTTCGGGTGTTGGTGGTCATTCCGGTTTTGTTCGGACTCTCAAACGGTTGGCTGGGTTAGTTTATTGGGAGGGCATGAAGAAGAGCGTCAAGGACTTTGTAGCACAATGTGTTATTTGCCAACAAAATAAAACCCAAAACCTTTCCCCAGCAGGTTTGCTTCAACCTTTGCCAATTCCTAGCAAGGTATGGACGGATATTTCTATGGATTTTATTGGTGGGTTACCCAAAGCTTGGGGTGTGGATACCATTTTTGTCATAGTAGACAGATTCTCTAAGTATGCCCATTTCTTGACTCTTAAACATCCATTTTCGGCTAAGGAGGTGGCTGATCTGTTTATTGGTGTGGTAGTTCGCCTCCATGGTTTCCCTTTAACAATTGTTTCGGATAGGGATCGTGTGTTCATGAGTTCTTTTTGGGCTGAAATTTTCAAATGCGCTGGGACGAAGCTGCATTACACCACTGCCTATCATCCTCAAGCTAATGGGCAAACCGAGGTGGTCAATCGGTGTCTTGAAGTGTATTTGAGGTGTATGTGTGGTCCGAAACCTCGCGACTGGCCAAAATGGATTCCGTGGGCTGAATATTGGTATAATACAACTTATAAGGAGTCGACTGGATTAACTCCTTTCAAAGTATTATACGGGGTGGACCCTCCTACGTTGCTTAAGGCCTCTCAAACCAGTTCAGCCATTGACGAAGTAACTCACGCTTTGGGAGAAAGGGATGCGTTGCTTCGGGAGCTGCAGCACAATCTGTGGACAGCCCAGAACAGAATGGTTCAGCAAGCCAACAAGAAGAGGCGTGATTTACAGTTCGAGGTAGGTGATTTGGTTTTCCTCAAGTTACAACCGTATAGATTGAAGTCTCTAGCCAGGCGGGTGAATGAGAAGTTAAGTCCAAGATTTTATGGTCCTTTTGCGATAACTCAACGCATTGGGAAAGTAGCTTATAAGCTCAAACTGCCTGATGATTGTAAGGTACACCCAGTTTTTCACGTTTCTTTGTTGAAGCCCGCCACGATGGAGTTGCCTAATGCACAACTGTTACCAGCTTGTTTGTCCGAATCTTGGGAGTTACAGGTGGTCCCGGAGGCGGTTTTAAGATACCGGCATTCTACCCGGAACAGATTGGAGGTTTTGATTAAATGGTGTAACCTTCCGGATTTCGAAAATACTTGGGAAGATTATTCCGTTATTCAACGTCAATTCCCTGATTTCCACCTTGAGGACAAGGTGCTTAAATTGGGGGGCAGTATTGATACAAATCCATTACAAGTCTACCACAGAAGCAAGAATAGGAAGGTTTGGGCCCCCAACAACCAAGTTGGCCCAAACATTTCCAATCAGGTTGGCATGGATAGTGGGGAAGTAAATCAGTTAGTTGTTGATGACAGTAATACCCTCCAACAGATTGCTCACGTGGCAGTGAGGAGCAAAGGAGCAAATCAGTTAGAGGAGGTGGGATAAAGGGAGAGGCATGGAAGGAAGGAGGGGTGGGCAGGTGCTATTGGAATGCTTGGGCCCTTTGTTGGGATTTGGGAGAGAGTGAAGCCTCTCTATGTGCTTCACACATTTTCCTTACTGTAGTTACCTTTTTCCCTTGAGTGTTTACCTTGTTGGTGTGTTGATTTCCTTTTGTAATTTCGCTGTGTTGAACACTCTGGTTGGATGAATATGAAATGTCTGTAATCGTTTCCTTTTAGTAAAGTTGAATTTAGTACTTTTTGGTGTTGGTACTTGGGTTCATATCATTCTTCTTCTATATATATATATATATATATATATAAGCTGCCTAAGAAGTTTTCAATTTTTTCTAAGTCCAATATGCTTAGAAAATTCTTTATTCTGTTTGATTTAGTACATACTGCTCCCATTCAAATTATTGGTAATGAACTTTTTAGAAACTAGCTTCTAGGCCTGCTAGCAAATAAAGCATTGCGTGAAATTCTGTAAAGAAAGCTTTTGGTAACATTTCATAGTTTAATTAGATGGACAAGAAGCGAAACACAGCAAGAGCTGATAAGTAATGTATGCTTGCTTGGTAGTTGATAGGAGAGTAAAAGCTGTAGACAGTATTAAAATAATTATCGTTTCATACTATCATCAACAAAATTTTCCAAAATTAAAGGGCAAGTGTAATTGATACAGCTCTGGATTCTTTAGAGATTGTAATTGGTATTTTAGAAAAGAAGAATGGAAGAAACAAATTGAAATAAAAGGAAATATTTGTTTGTTGATGAGAAAATCAAATGAGCACACAAGAGACACTTCTCATGCCATGGGGCATTCCCCTTAATTTGAGCACACTCTGCCTAACGTAATATTTGTCAAGAGCTTCTTCTATCCAGAAGCACATTCCTTTATATAGTTGGCGAAGTTTACAACTCATAACTGCCTATCCTCTTAACTAACACACTAACCAACTCCTAGCTTTCTAATCACTTGGTATATTCTTTCCGGAATATATTTTCCCAATTAATACTAATGGTATCAATACCACTCTCCTAAGAAACAACCTTGTCCTCAAGGTTGAAGTCTAAAACCTGACCTTGCATGGAGGGGTGCTATCATATGAGGAAGCCTCCATGGTAGGAAGATTTCTTCCTGCTCAGTAGTCCAAACCCCTTATACCATACTTATTGCAAGCAGCCACATCACCGTCTTGAGCTTTGTAAAGTTCCCAAGCAGCAGTATAGGGAAATGGAATTCCCATCCTTCTTTATACTTAGACATAAACATCCAAATAAGGGGGAAATAAGTTCCCTTCCATTTCGGCTCTGCATTTCAAGGTAAGGAAAATACAATAGAGGGGATTGGGAAAAGGGCTAGGAGGAAGAAGAAGATTGGTGTTTATTGATGAGAGGATATGGGTTTACAAGAACAAGCGAGCTAAGCTCTTCACAAGAAGTGAGTTCTTCCTTCACTCCGAGAAACTCTCAGTCTTGCAACAATATTTCCCGAAGTGTCTTTTTACCATGAAAACATCCCTTATATACACATTAATGGGAACTAACCGCCCAACTACCACATTATATTTATCCTCTCTCATTTATCTCTTGTTCTGTATTCACTCCAACACGTTGTTTCTTTCTTTCTAGACTTTGAGTAAATATTAGTATCATAAAGCTTTTCAAGTTTTTATTAGCATTCCAAATTACCAAAAGGAACTCCTGATAAGATATTTACCATGAAGAAAAAAATAGCCACATTTTTGCAAAGAATCACCATTTTTTCTTGGATATTATCTATCAGTTCATTGATTACTCAACTATCTGATTCGAGCTGGGCAGGACCTCAAATTTTAACTCAATCAGGAACTCGAACTCGAGACCACTGCTTAAACTGGAACAACCCCTTACTAGTTGATCCACGTGCTTAGTGGTCACCATTTTTTTCAGCTTTGAGATGAGTTGACCTTGAGCTGAGAAGATTATTATATACTTTTAGGCCTAAATGTTTCCAAATGCAACAGTTGATGAATGGAAAATAGCATTACAGCGTAACCATTTTCAAATCATGATAGCTGAATATAACCGAGGTAGCGATTTTTTTTACGGTTTGGTTATGGAGAAATCAAGGGGGAACTAGGTTGCTTACTGTCAGTTTTACGGCACATGATGGCTATGGGCCACTGCAGTATGGGGAAGCCATGATTCAAATGGAAAATTAAAATTCGTTTTAAGGGTATTTTGGAGTTCCAAACTAATTTTTTTTTCCAAAACCCCAATGATAGCCCTAACCAAATCGTTGCATACATCTCTGTCTCTGAAACTAAATGAAGCCCTCCCCGCCTTTTTATAGAAAAGGTTTCTGTATATTGATATTGAATCATTTACATGAGGAATGAGGAGTATTCATAAAAGGAAAAAATAACTAAGCATGACTCAACTATGACTCACTAAACCTAATCATAATTAATTCTAATTAATAAAATAGCGGATTCTAATTAATTACAATCAATCCTAATTAATAGGAAATAAAAACGGAAAAATAATTGAATTTGAATTCTGATTTTCTACACTCCCCCTCAAGTTGGGAGGTAAATGTTGATCATTCCCAACTTGCCAATCAAGTCTTCGAATGTTGGATGGTGTAGGCCCTTGGTAAGGATATCTGTAGTTTGCTCTTTGGTTGAAACAAACATCATACGCACACTTCCATCATCTAATTTTTCTTTGATGAAGTGACGATCAACTTCCACATGCTTTGTTCGATCATGTTGCACAGGATTTTGAGCAATGCTAACAGCTGTCTTGTTATCACAATATAGTTTTATTGGTAGGGAATATGAAATCTTCAACTCTTGAACAAGTCTTCTCAACCAGATTCCTTGACAAACTCCATGAGCTAAAGCTCGAAATTCTGCTTCAGCACTACTTCTTGCAACCACTGTTTGTTTTTTGCTTCTCCAAGTAACAAGATTTCCCCATACATAGGTGCAATAGCCTGAGGTAGATCTCCTGTCTACTGATGAGCCTGCCCAATCTGCACCAGTGGAGATTTGAATCGTCCTTTTATACCCCTTTTTAAAGAATAATCCTCTTCCTGGAGTGTTCTTGAGGTATCGAAGCACCCTATAGACTGCACTAAGATGCTTTTCCTTGGGTGAGTGCATGAATTGACTAATCATACTCACCGCAAAGGTAATGTCAGGACGCGAATGAGATAAGTAAATTAGTTTACCAACCAATCGCTGATATTGTTCTTTATCCACCTCATTCCCATCTTCAATACCTAACTTGGTATTAGGTTCCACGGGTGTCTCAGTAGGTTTACATCCTAACATTCCTATTTCTAACAAAAGATCTAGAATATATTTCTTTTGTGTGAGAGTGATGCCTGTTTTGCTCCTAGCAACTTCCATACCAAGAAAATATTTGAGAGTGCCAAGATCTTTGAGTTCAAATGAGCTGCTAGATATTTCTTCAAGGTGTTCAATTCCTCAATATCATCACCTGTAAGAATTATATCATCTACATATACAATAAGAATAGCAATTTTACCATCCTTAGAGTGTTTGTGGAAGAGAGTATGATCAGTCTGTGCTTGAATGAAGCCTTTTCTTTTGACTGCTTGTGTGAATTTGTCGAACCATTCTCTGGGAGACTGTTTCAATCCATATAGAGACTTTTTTAGTTTACACACTGATCCATTTCCCTTTTCAAAACCAGGTGGAGGATCCATATAGACTTCTTCATGTAAGTCACCATTTAGGAATGCATTCTTCACATCTAACTGTTGTAGAGGCCAATCTAGGTTGGCAGCAAGAGATAAGAGAACTCGGATGGTTTTGACTTTAGCAACCGGAGCAAAAGTCTCATGATAATCTATCCCATGAGTCTGAGTGAAACCCTTTGCAACCAATCTTGCCTTGTATCTGTTGATGCTATTATCTGCATTGAATTTTATTGTAAACACCCATTTGCATCCTACTGCCTGTTTTCCCTTGGGTAGGGTCACTATCTCCCAAGTTCCATTTCTTTCTAAAGCATTCATTTCTTCAAAGACAGCATCTCTCCATTTTTGATCATCGAGAGCCTCATGTATATTTCTCGGTATCTTTGTACTATCCAACATAGTATTGAAAGCACGGAACCCTGGGGACAACTTTCCATATGAAATATGATTAGAAATAGGATGAGTAGTACAAGACCGAGTACCTTTTCTGAGAGCAATAGGCAAGTTTAGATCATTTTCATCATGGCACTCAAGTGTTGGGGTGCTGGAACTAGAACATGGTTCAGAATCCTGGCATTGTAGAGGCTCTGGGTTATTCACACTTTGAGGAGGCTTACGCCTGCTATAAACTTGTCCCCACTTTAAGGAGGCTCCTGATGGTGTGGATTCTGTAGCTCCCCCTGTTTCCAAAAGTAGAGGTAATACTGTGGCATCAATAGGTTCCCATAACTGATCTTCTTCTACTCCTATAGACTCCCCCTGAAGAAAAGTCACGGGGAAGAAAGAGTCATTCTCAGAAAAGGTGACATCCATAGAGACAAAGACCTTACGAAGGGAGGGTGAATAACACTTATAGCCACGTTAAGTAGGAGAATAACCAATAAAGACACACGGGAGAGACTTAGGATCAAGCTTAGACCGTTGATGGGGGGGGGGGGGGAATATGGACAAATACAACACAACCAAATAACTTGGGAGGTAAGGAGGAGACGCCTCGGAAGGAATGGAAGGTACGAGAAAGAGGAGACTGAAATTTTAGAATGCGAGATGGCATTCGATTTATCAGATACGAGGCAGTGAGAACTGCCTCTCCCCAAAGATATTTAGGAACACTCGTGGTAAACATAAGAGCCAGAGCAACTTCAAGGAGTTGTCAGTTTTTTCTTTCCGCAACTCCGTTTTGTTGGGGTGTGTCAGGACACGAGCTTTGGTGAAGGATGCCATGTTGGGAAATATATTCTCCAAGAATAGAGTTAAAGTACTCTTTTCCATTATCTGTACGAAGAATTTGTATAGCAACTTGGAATTGGGTTTGAACCATGGCATGAAATTTTTTAAACACGGATGCAGCATCGGACTTGTGCTTTAGAAGATATACCCAACAAACTCGGGAATGGTCATCAATGAAGGTAATGAACCATCGAGTACCTGAAATATTTTTAACACGGGTTGGACCCCATATGTCACTATGAATTAAGGAAAATGGGGAAGAGTCATGGTGAACTTTAGAAGGATAATAAGCACGAGTATTCTTGGCAAGTTGACAAATATCACAAGAAAACAAACTATGACTTTTATTAATAAATAAGTTTGGTAACAACTTCTGAAGATAAATAAAATATGGATGGCCTAGCCTACGGTGCCTCAGCATAACATCATTACATGAATCAAAAGGAAACATAGAGTTTTTTTCTGCGAAAACGGCTTCATGAGTCACATCCTCGTCAAAGTAGTAAAGTCCACCATCCTCTCTAGCACTGTCAATCTTCCTCTCCGAGTCCTGTTCCTGAAAAACACAACCATGTGGAAAGAATTTAGCAAAGCAATGCAACTCAGAAGTCAGCTTGCTTATGGAAATGAGATTACAAGTCAGAGAAGGAACATAAAGAACTGATGTTAAATTAATCAACTAAGAAAGTTCAATGGTTCCGTGTCCCGCAATCTGGGAAAAACTGCCATCTGCGATCTTAACCCTAAAGGGTTCAGAATATGGAGTGTATGAACAAAACAAGCCAAGATTACCTGTCATATGATCAGAGGTTCCTGAATCAAGGATCCAATGATTTTGACTATCAACATGAAAAGCTGTACCTTGCTGGACCACATTACTAGTGGCTTTAGGAGGTTGAGTCAAAAGTCTCTGAAATTGTTCAAACTGAGTCTTCCTAAGAAAGACACCATCAGAGTCAGAGGATGCATGAGGCTCATTAACCTTGTCATCAGTAGAGACCTGATATGCACGACCTTTATTTTTTCCTTTGGGCTTCCAATTTGCAAGTTTCCCGTGGATTTCCCAACATTTCTCACGGGTATGACCAATTTTATTGCAGTGGGTGCACCATGGACGACCATCCCATTTTGATTCTTCAGAGGAACGGTAAATGGTACCGTTGGCAGCTAATGTAGACATATCATCAGACTTGTCAAGCGACTCTTTTTCTCCCAGCATAACTCTCCGTCTACTGGCTTCTCTACGAACTTCAGCAAAGGCGTCAGCAAGTGAGGGTAACGGTCACTACCCCAATATTCGACCACGAACCTCATCAAGATCTCGGTTGAGTCCGGCAAGGAAATCATACAGTCTTTCCTTCTCCAAGTGTTTTTTAAATTGGGTATTAGCTTCCAATCCTTTAAGATCGGATGCATAATAAAGATCCAATTCCTGCCATAAATTTGTTAGTGCAGTAAAGTATTCAGTAATAGTCATACCCTTTTGACGAAAGTCTCTCAACTTATTTCTCAGTTCAAAGACTTGAGAGGTATTTTCAAGATCTGAATAATTTTGTTGAACAGTATCCCAAACCTCCTTGGCAGTGTCGAAGAACAAATAGGTTTGGCCAATGTGTGATTCCATGGAATTAGTCAGCCATGCCATTACCAAGGAATTATTAATTTCCCAATTTTCATAATCAGGTGAATCCTCAGCAGGTTTCTTCATTTTTCCCTCAAGATAACCCATCTTTCCTTTTGCCCGGATCACCAACTTAACAGATTGAAACCATGGCAGAAATTTTTTACCGTTCAACAGGTTACTAGTAATCTGCATACTTAAGTTGTCTCCAGAGGACTGAGTATTGGGAACAGATGAGGAAGCACAAGAACGCTCTGAGGAAGACATGAAGGAAGAGAGAGGATTTGACCGTGGATGAAAAAATCAAGTTTTTAATTTTTTGATCTGACCTCTGGAACAGGAAGGGGAGAAGCCGGCGAGAGGTTCCGTGCAAGTCGCGGCGGAAAAAGACGTCGGGAAGGTGGCGCGTGGAGCTCAAGCGCCGGAGGCTGGCCGCGCGTGTGACGGTGCGTGTGGCGGCTGACGGCGATGGGTCCAGCGGCGGTCAACTCGTCGGAGCCTTCTGAGTCGAATGGTCACTTCACTTTCTTGATCGGAGGTCTGTAGATTATGTTTCTGTGTTTGGACAGAACTGAGGAGGTGTTTGGATGGTTTTTCAGCCTTGAAGGTAGCTGATTTAGGGTAGGAACGAACCCGCTCTGATACCATATAGAAAAGGTTTATGTATATTGATATTGAATCATTTACATGAGGAGTATTTATACAAGGAAAAAATAACTAAGCATGACTCAGCTATGACTCACCAAACCTAATCATAATTAATTCTAATTAATAAAATTACGGATTCTAATTAATTACAATCAATCCTAATTAATAGGAAATAAAAATGGAAAAATAATTGAATTTGAATTCTGATTTTCCACACTTTTTCTTCTCTGTCTGTGTCGATGTCTTTCCTGATGATTGTGTCTTGCAGTGACTCCTTCTCCTTTCTCTCATTCAGGTATCAGCTTCACATCCCACTCACGTTCAAGTTCTCGTGATCTCTCTGTTTCCCATGCTTTGTTTTCATGCGACCAAAGCAGAGTCTTCTCACCACCACCCATCAAACGACTCACCCAACACCAAGAAGCCACGAAGTCCCAAAACAGCTAACTTTCTTCAACCATGAACAACCCACTAAATCCACCTTGAATATCCATTGCATAGAATACCTAGTGGGAATCACCTTGAACTTGAAATCCTCTGTTTCAGTCTCTCAATTTAATTTTTTTTTTTTTTATTTGTAACCCAACTATAAAGAACCAATTCAACCCAAAGCTTAAGTTGTTGGATGAGACTACATTAATAGTTTTTATATATCTCTAACACGCCCTCTGACACGAGAACCTACTGGGCTTGAAGAGTGGACAATGCACAGGCTCATCTACTTGTGCTAAGAAACTCCACAAGACTTAATTAATTATTAACTAAATGGGAGGCGGTGATGATCGAACCCGTGACACCAAGGCTCTAATATCATGTAAAGAACCAATTCAATCCAAAAGCTTAAGCTGTTGGGTGAGGTTACATTAATAGTTTTTATATATCTCTAACACCAACCACCGACAAATCAGATTTGGCTTTTATTTTCATCTTTGTTTTAAGAAAACAAATCCCACTTATTAATCCACCGCACATCCTTTGCATTTATATTAGAGTTTGTTATACTTTTAGTAAGTTTGATATGCTACAAAACGTTTAGATATGTTTATTATTCTTGATATAAGTTATATTTTTATTGTTTACATTATGCAAGCCCTTTCGTATAATTTATAGTTTTCTAATATGGCCACCAAATGTCCGTGGCAATGCTATCCTCCATAATTCCATAGCGAGCTGCCTTACACCATCATAACACTCTTGCATCTCATTTACATAGGTGCCATTTTGGTTGATCTTTTGCAGGTTCGTGGTTCAATTCCACTGCTCTGGGAACAAATAGTGGACTTGACATATAAACCAAAGTATGAGTTATTGAAACTTGAAGAAGCTGTAAGTGGTTTTTTTATTGTTGTATTTCTGTGGTTTCCATTTCATATTTTATGTTTATTTGACTACTGTTTCACTTCTTATGATGCAGCCTCGAGTTCTAGAGCGGCATTTCTTAGACTTAAGAAAAAAATATGGGGCTGTGTTAGCTGTTGATCTTGTCAACACGGTGAATATTTTTCCATTGTATATGACCTCGTAATGCTTATCTGATGATGGAAAATTCTGTCTGATGATAGTAGTGTATCTAATTGGTTAATGGTTAGTGAACTTTTAAACTATAAAAATGCATGCAATATAGGTGCACCAACCAAATACTATCGCTGTACCACGCTGTGCATGATCCTGAGGATATATTTTATCTGATAATGAGCATGGAATTGCATCAGCGTGCATCTATTTTAGTGTCTTTTCTTGTCTCTTTTGTTTCTTATCAGCATGGAGGAGAGGGGAGGCTATGTGAAAAATTTGGAAGTACAATGCAGGATGTGGATAGTGATGATGTCAGGTAGAAGTATCTTTCAATTAGCTTTTAGGTTTATGTATATACATTACTTTGGTTTCTTTTTATTTGGTATTCATGCATGCTTTTTTTCTTTTTGTAGATATCTGCACTTTGATTTCCATCACATCTGTGGGCACATTCATTTCGATCGTCTCTCAATCCTTTATGAACAAATGTCAGATTTTATTGAGAGAAATGGGTATGGAAATTTTATTGGTTGAGCTTTTAGTCCTCTAAATATGAGATTTTCTTCATAGTTTATTTAACAATTGGATTCACATTTGCATTGTCTGGTTTCACCCAACAGGGTACAACAAATTCCAATAATTTACAATACTTTTTTTGTTGCATATTATGGAACTATCTACTATAGTTTCTTGGACAATCCTCGTGCATAATGTAATTTGCTGTCTGACTACAAAACACCATTACCAATTTCTATTTTTATTTTCTGTTTTGTAATCAAATTGCTTTTTTTGCACTAACTGAAGTGCTCAAAAGAAATCTGATCACTGTGTTGCATTGCAATTCTGTTTTGAAATTGTAGATATCTTCTATTGAATAATCAAAAGGGAGAGAAAATGAAGGAGCAACTTGGGGTTGTTAGAACCAATTGTATTGATTGTCTAGATCGTACAAATGTTACTCAGGTTGGTCGATTCGTATAGTGCAAGTGTTCTGTATTTTCATTCTCCTTTGTTAAGAACACTTCATTCCTTTGTTATTTTATGTTTCGAACTTACTGCTTAGCATAGCATAAAAAAGCTCAACAATTTACATATTTGCATATGTGCATATATGTGCATACATGCACTCAACTGCTGTGCCTTCATCATTTTGAAATTAGTTACATGTTATCTGTGCATTTGTGACATCATTTTTTTGCTTAATAATTTTAAACATGCAGAGCATGATGGGTCGGAATATGCTGGAATACCAGCTTAGAAGGCTTGGTGTCTTTGGTGCTGAAGAAACCATTTCTTCACATCCAAATCTGGATAAAAGCTTTAAGATCTGTAAGTGCATTACTAATTTTGAAATTATGTATATTTGGAATATAAATATATGTTGTATTATGTAGTTATCTTCATTTGATACATTCTTATTTATATTGTTCATAGGACTCAAACCTAGATTCTATTCTAACTGATTCTCTGTGATCAGTGTGGGCTAATCATGGGGATGATATAAGTGTTCAATATTCAGGCACTCCTGCTCTGAAAGGAGATTTTGTCCGGTACTTTTTCATGATTCTTTCAAAGCTTTCCCATTTTCCTCCCATATAAAGAACATAGAGAAATGATGCACACATAAAAGGTTATTCTATGTTGAAATTACTTTAGCTTAGGATAATTACAAAAGCACATAAATTGTATACCGGCTCTAATTTTATTTTCTAAAATATTAGTGTATGACACTTTGTTAATAGTATTAGGATCGGAATTGAATCTATTGATTCGTGTTTTTTCTCTTCATCATTCCCCTATTTTGGGAATTCTCATGCATTTTATTTTTTCCATATTAGTCTATTGTTCTTTTTCTTATTGCCTGCTTTAATTGCACTACCCAGTATATTCAATTAGAAGAACAATACTTCAAAATTATATAAAAAATTATAATGCTATTATGTAATTGTTTATACTTCAAGGTTGAATAACTTCCTTGTGTCTGTCTGATAAAATTCATATATCAAGATGCTGGCTATATGATGTGATAATTTCTCATAAGTTTCAATAATGCTGCTGCTACAATTATGAATTTAACCCTACGCCTTTCCTAATTGAGGTTTTTGTTGGATTCAGATTTGGGCACCGCACAGTTGAGGGGATACTAAAAGATGGTTGGAATGCTCTTATGCGCTATTATTTGAATAACTTTCGTGATGGAACAAAGCAGGTTTGTGGATATCTTCTCATTGTATGTATTGGGTAGAATTCACAGCCTCACAGGTGTTTGCTGTCATAACTCATCAGCATCTAGGTCTGGTTGTATGTTTGATTTTACTTCAGCATCCTAATTCAAAGTTCTATTGAGGTTTTGCTTCTCTGTGGTAATCATGCTCGTGGACATACTGATTTTTCATCTAGTTGTGGTTCATATTCTTAAGAAAATTTATCCAATATGTCCTCATCCCCACCTAAACTAAACAGTTCTTGTGTTGAATTAAAGTTGAGCTTTTCTGGATCTAATATATATATATATATATATATATATATATATATCTTATTTTGTTGATGTAAAGAAATTATTAGTATTTGTGAACTATTTACCCTGTTCATTTTTTTTGTTTATGTGAAGGATGCAATTGATCTCTTGCAAGGACATTTTATAGTTTCTGTCAACCGAGATATGGCTCCCTCTTCTCAGAATCAAGGCCTCGAATCTATTGCTGTGAGTTCAACTTAGATGGAAACATTTTCCCTATTGAAGTTTCAGGCATCTATTTTGGTTTTGGAACAGTTAACAGAAGGTTCATATTGTATATATTTTAACTTTTGTGACATATGACTAAATTCATTCTTAGTATACTTAAAATTACTTCCCCTTGAGGAGAGATTTTTTAGTAGTTTGTGTTTATGATTCTACATTTTTAAGACATTAGGGATACAAAAATTGGTCCAAACTCCTAACTCTTCAGAATAGTGGTAGGTTTCAATGTGTCCAAATACGAGCTCGAATTGTAGTTGATACACACATGGGGTGGGATCAACCCCACCCCATGTGTGTTTCTGTACAATCCTGGGGCTACCGAGCAATTATCAAATTCAAATACCACATGAAGCCAAGTAGTCCATGCTTTATTTAGGTTTAATTGAGAATCAAATCTCCAACATTAAAAAGTGCAACTTGGTTACACAGTCAAGGAAATGTTTTAAATGATTATGTTGCTGGACTGCATCACAGCGATGCCTCATGATGAAGATCTAATATGATTATTTTTCTTTCCATAGTTTACTGAATGCTGCAGTTTATTATTAGGAATGCTTGAAGAATATCATATGCATTTTATAATATTAACATGACGTTGTTTATCTTTGCAGTCGTTTCCTGTGGCTTTGGGTCTGGTATTGACTGGGTTTCTTTTTGCAACCATGTCGTTGAGGCAAGGTGAGTTACTTTTGTTATTTTAGCTTAAAGGATACAAAGTACACCTTAAGTCTAAATGAAAAATTGATTTGTAACTGCATGTGCATGTTGACTCACAAACGATTGACAGACCTGTGGTTTGAAACCACTTTTCACCCTTTTTTTTATAGGTGGAGCAATACCATTAGGCAGGGACAGTAGGGAGAAGGGAGAAGAGTCTGGGAGGATAGAAAATGGAGGGGAAGTTTAGAGGGATACAGAACATGGGGAAGAGAAAAGGAGAGGGACAATAGGGACAACTTCTTAGTAATAATTATCAATTCACCATAATTCTCAGAGCTGAGCTACAGAGTAATCCTTAAATAGGTGAACTAGTTAAAATGCCACAAGAATAGAAACCCGTCACTTGACATTCATTATCCTATTAAATTGAAACATTGATGAAGTAAACTAGTAATTATAACTCCAATTCTGGTAATTTCTAAACATACAGTTTAAAAAATCCATCATCCTAAAACTACATATATAATAAGGGTTTTATAAGAATTATGTTGTAGGAAAAGTAATTATGTTATGTTATAGAGATTCGTTTTGCGTGCCGGAGTTTTTTTTTTTTTTTTTTTGCTGCGGGCCCCACCAAATGTTGTGTGTGTAGAAAATTTTTTGTGGTCATGTTAAATGATAGATGATAAACCCATATAATAAACATCCCCATTTCATGTTTTTTTTTTTTTTCAAGATAAAACTAACCAATTATCCATTATGCTTAATCCATACTCCCTCAAGTAGATTACAATGCTTGACATCATTTGAATGTAAAGGGTAATTCATGCTTTCCAAAACTACTCAGATGTATATTAAGAACCATATGTGGTGTAAGTAGCTGATAGGATCTTCAACTCAAAAACAGAAAATAAAAGGGATACAAAGGAATTTCCTCAATAAACCAGATTTTGTATATTGAAAGTATAAAGGAAAATTACAAACAGTAATGGATGACAAGAAACGACAATAAATCAAGAATGTAAATGAATGGTAGATAACAAAAAGAAATTACGGATAATGGATGCAATTTGAGAGGCACCCCTTCTCCCCCAAGTTCCTAGCCCAATCCCAAGTAATTGCCTGCCTTCTCCAGTTATTTCCTCTCTATTTATTATCCATTCCCATTTTTAGAATATTCTCTTCTAACTAACCATTTTACTGAGTCAGCATTGAGAGGTGGGAATATGATATAATGCTTCCTGTTAGAGAATAATATAAATCATTAAAAAGGCCCTCACCTAACAGCTTAAGCTTTTGGGTTGAATTGGTTCTTTACATGGTATCAGAGCCTCGTGTCCCAGGTTCAATCCTCATCGCCCCTCACTTTCTTTCTACTGGAATTTTTTTCTACGTACAGGTAGGTGGGCCTATGCATTGTCCACCCTTCAAACCCAGTGGGCTCTCATGAGGGGGCGTGTTGAGATATATAAAACCATTAATGTAGCCTCACCCAACAGCTTAAGCTTTCGGGTTGAATTGGTTCTTTACATGGTATCAGAGCTTAAGTGACCATGAGGTCACGAGTTTGATCCTCACCGCCCCTACTTTCAGGTGGAATTAAGCAATGCACAAGGCAGACCAAAAAAAGGGCTTGTGCAGCACAAGGCAGACCAATAATGGGCTTGTGTCATATCCACGCTTCAAGCCCAAAGGGCTCTTACGCGAGGGAGTGTGTTAGAGAATAATATAAATCATTACAAAGTCTCTCACCTAACACCTTAAGGTTTTGGGCTGAAGTGGTTCTTTACACTTCCTACAATACTCTTTTACGATTGATGTCGTATCAATATCTCCCCCTCAAAATTTCACCTTGTCCTCAAGATGAAGAACCATTGCTTGTAGTATAGGGACCCACTTGTGCAAGAAGCGTTTTAGTTTCCACCCGGATCCCATTGCTCTTCCGCACTAGTTCCATCACCTTTTATTGTAGATTGTATTTTCAGAAGTGTCTTCATATCAACTGCCCAAGATCCAACCATAACTATTCGGACATCAATCCCAGCCCTGCTTGGATGTTTAATTTCTGCCATAATATTGCAATCTGGACCAAAATAACCAAAGCTCGATTCCAAATAACAAACAATTCCAGCCATGTATTCCTCTGTTTCATTAGCCATTTCCATCACATAAGCAAATATACTAATTTAGTATCTCTCCAAAATAGAACAGATCAATATTTGAATGTCCCTCAATTTGAGCATGAATATGTTGGTCTCTTGAGAACAAAATGCTACCCAATTGGCTCCATTTGTGTCTTCTATACCCCACAAAAAATGGAATGATATTTCCTTTCTCCATTGCCTTGAAAATTCTAGTTTATCTGATGTCATAGAAGTATAGGTCTGTTGCATTTTTCCATCTTGGAACGCTGCTCATGATGATCACATATCCAGTGAGTAATGACACCATGTCGGCCATGACCCAAGGGGAGATCCTCCACCTCCCATTTGCTGCACTTTTATGAAAGAAGATTGTTGAGACCAATCTATAATTCTCGTCAAAAACTATCTTATTTTCTGATTTCAATTTAGCAAACAAGAGTATGTTCATTTTGAGTTCGTTGTCAATCTGGTCAATTTGACAGATACTAAAGTTTTTTTTGTCCACACTTGGGCGTTGAAGCCCAATTTGGATATACTGGAAAGACTGAAGCATCATTATGATTTTTTTGTTCACATTTGGACAAAGATGCCTAATTTTGACATAACAGGGAGACTAGCTTAAGAATGATATGAGCTTGATCCCTTACCTCAATAATGTGGCCTAGATTCCAAAATTCCCTTCCTAACTGTTGGTGTTTCAAGGCTGTTGTTGATGTCCTATTTTTTAGGAGTTAATTAGTTGTTTTTTTAAATCGTTTAGTTTTCTGTTTAGGAGTTTGTTTACTTCATTTTATTGTTATTGCTTTGTTAGTTTGTTGCTGATTTTGTGGACCAACAAAATCAGCTGGTTAGTGGCAACCACATGAGCTCAGTTTTGTATTTAAATCAAGTTCATTAGTCAGAATAAAATAAGCTGTTGCACAATATCGTTTCTGATGTTTGATTTTCTCATAAAAGATCAACACTAACCTAGGTCGTCGCTGAATTGCAGAAACCCGTCATTGTTTCTTCTTCCTTCAACTCACTTTCTTCCCCTCACCACACACCCATAGCCACCTCCGTTCATGGTTGTGCCTCTTATGAAAATTCATGTCCAGATACGGTGTTGGGGATGGGTCGACTACTAACTCCGGTGCCTGTGATTTCACTGCCTGAAGAAAAGAAGAAGTGTTTTGTTTGAATAATACTTTCTTAATTCATTTAGAGACCCAATGGGTCTTTTTTATATAGAGTACCTTCAACTACCTCAACTACTTCAATAAATATACAACCACCAACTACTTCAATAAATATACAACTACCAACTAAATATACAACTACCAACTAAATTAATAAATACTATCTAGAATATTCTACAATATTCTACACTCCCCCTCAAGTTGGGAGATATATATTGATCATTCCTAACTTGTTAATCAAATTCTCAAAGGTTGGCTTAAGTAATCCTTTGGCGAGGATATCAGCTGTTTGTTCCTTGGTAGGTATATATGACAAGCATACACTACCGTCTTCTAATTTCTCTTTGATAAAGTGACGATCAACTTCCACATGTTTTGTTCTGTCATGATGAACAGGATTTTGAGCAATGCTGACAGCAGCCTTATTATCACAATATAATCTGATAGGTAGGGAATAAGAGATCTTCAACTCCTCCAAAAGCCTTCGTAACCAAATTCCTTCACAAATACCATGGGCTAGAACCCGAAATTCTGCTTCTGCACTGCTTCTTGCAACAACAGTTTATTTCTTACTTCTCCAGGATATATGGTTAGCTAATATTCTAGAATATTCTACAATATTTTACTATCTAGAATATTCTACAATATTCTACTATCTAGAATATTCTACAATATTCTACACTACCATCTTACGCATTTCAAGTTGTTGCGCGCCTTGTTCAATTTCACCCATATCCATGCCAACAACTTGCGACTCCCCTTTCACCGTCTTTTTCTCCTCATTTCTGTTCATGTTTTTTGACTTCTCCAACACCAACTTTTTTTGCGTTTCCAATTCTGTATCATCTTCTTCCAAGCAAATCTTAGGTTGGTATCGCTGTAGAAATGCCTTAAAAACATCCACCAACTTGCACTTGGATTGAGCCAACTCCAGCATTTGTACCAATTACACATCCTCTAAGCCTTTTCATTGCCTCTTTTAACTTCTCATCTTCATATATTTCTCTGTCTAGAAATATTGTTCTAAATAGATTAACCATCCCCAAGCTTCATTGTCTTCTCCATAAAACTTGGGAGTTTCCTTTCTCCATATCTTCCTTCTTAGCAAGGCCATGGTTCAAAGCTAATTGGATCGGATAACTTTGATACCATTTGATAGGATCTACTTGAAACTTGAAAAGAAAGAACTTGAAAAGTAGAATTGCATTATGTGAAAATTGTTAATTACAAATGTACAAGAGCTCTCTATTTATAGAGGCTAAATGACCTAAAGGGCTTAAGCCCAAAGAAGATTATAGAATGAAAAATAAATAAAAATAAATAATTACAATACAATTATTTACAACACTCCCCCTCAAACTGAGGAATAGATATTTATTATTCTCAGCTTGCTAATACGCTCTTGAAATCTATCTGAGGGAAGTCCCTTCGTCAGAATATCAGCTAATTGACTCCCAGAAGCAATGTATGGAGTGGCGTTCAACCCGCTATCCAGTTTCTCTTTGATGAAATGACGGTCGACCTCAATATACTTAGTCTGATCATGTTGAACTGGATTATGAGCTATATAAATGGATGGCTTATTATCACAAAATACCTTCATGGTCTTTCATATCTTATTTTAAGATCATCAAGTATAATCTTCAACCACAATAATTCACAAATGCCTTGAGCCATAGCTCCAAATTCAGCCTCTGCACTTGACCTGGCAACCACATCCTGTTTGTTACTCCTCTATGTCACTAAATTACCACAAAGGAACATACAATAACCAGTAGTAGATCGACGGTCAGTCACAAATCCAGCATAATCTGCATCAGTATAAACTTCTAAAGAGAGATTGCCATCACGCCGGAATAACAATCCTTTACCAGGACTGCCTTTAAGGTATTGAAGAATTCTCTCTACTACTTGCATGTGTTTTTCTTTTGGATTATGCAAGAACTGACTCACAATACTAACAACTTAAGCTAGGTATGGTCTACCAAATATATTAGTCTCCCAACTAGCCGCTGATATTGTCGTTCATCAATTGGAGGACTCTCTTCTTCATAACCAATCTTGTGATTCTACTCAATAAGAGTACTAGACGGTTTACACCCAAGTTTTCCTGCTTCTTTAAGAAGATCCAGGACATATTTCCTCTGACTGATAAATATTCCTTCCTTTGAATGAGCTATCTCTATCCCTAGGAAATATTTTAATCTCCCAAGGTCTTTAATCTCAAATCAAAGGCTAGTCGTGCTTGTAGAATATGTCTTTCCATAATATCATCCCCTGTTATAATAATGTCATCAACATACATAAGGAGCACAATAAGCTCCCTATCTTACGAGTGCTTAAAGAAAAGTGTGTGGTCTCCTTGACTCTGTTTGTATCCTAAAGTTATCATAACCTTAGTAAACCTCCCAAACCAAGCACGAGGAGGCTGTTTCAATCCATACAAGGCCTTCTTTAACCTACAAACTTTATTTTCTCCATCCATAGAGTCAAAACCAGGCAGGATTTGCATGTAAACTTCTTCTAATTCATCATTAAGAAAACCATTTTTCACATTAAATTGATTTATATCCCAGTTGTGATGGGCAGCAAGGGACAACAAGGCTCTCACAGTATTCAACTTTGCAACTGGGGCAAAAGTTTCTTCATAATCAATGTCATATGTCTAAGTGTAACCTTTGGCAACTAATTGAGCCTTGTATCTCTCAAGAGTACCATCAGAATTGTACTTTACGACATAAACTCATCTGCACTCTACTGCTTTCTTTCCATTGGATTTATCAACAACCTCCCATGTTTTATTCTTCTCCAAGACATTTATCTCCTCTTGCATGGCCTGAACCCAATTCTTCTCTTTTAATGCTTAGTGCACTGATTTTGGGATGGAAATGGAATCTAGTGCTAACATAAAGCTTTTGTGTTGTATAGAAAGGTTAGTAGAAGAAACAAATTGAGAGATAGGGTATTCGGTGCATGATCTTTTTCCTTTTCTTAAGGAAATGGGTAAGTCATCAGAGACACTGGGCAAATTATCAAAAGCAATGGGTAAGTTATCAGAGACAATAATATCATGTTCAGAAACAAGAGATTCAGGACTTACCAGTGATTCAGACGATTCAGGTAGCTGGTGAAGCAGTATGGGTTGTTTCCTCCGATATACTAATTCAGGCGTAAAAAATTTTCGTATCTCACGTGTACTTGAAGGTTCTGACACTTCAAAATTAGACACAGGAGGGAGAGGTATAGGAGTAGACAAGGACGACCCAAACTCAAAGAAGGCAGGGGACAAGTCTTCTAAAGAACTGCTCTCCCCCTGAAGATGAGGACTCTGGAAAAAGGACTCAGATTCATGAAAGGTGACATCCATAGAAACAAAAAAAAATCAACTCGAAGGATGATAACACTTGTAGCCTTTTTTATCATGGACATAACCAAGAAAGACACACTTAAGAGCCCTAAGATCCAACTTACTGCGATTTTGTTTATGAATATGGACAAAAGCAAGACAACCAAACACTCGTGGTGGAAAACTCTACAAAATAGGAACAGAATGAAAGAAGGAAGTCACAGATTGAATAGGACTAGAACTGGTGAAGGTAAGCTGTTGATCAAAAAGGCTGCAGGTAACACGGCTTCTCCCCAATAAGAATTAGGAACAGATGTCTGAAACAGTAGCGCTCTAGCGACTTCGAGGAGGTTACGATTTTTTTTCCAGCAATCCCATTTTGTTGAGGGGTATCAACACATGTGAGCTCATGAATCATACCTCTGTCTGAAATGAATTGCGACAGACGTTGGTTGACGTAATCAATACCATTATCAGATCTTAATCTTTTAATATTATTACCAAACTGAGTCTCGAATGTGATAAGATCGGATAAATATCTCTGGTACTTCAGACTTGTCTTTCATCAAGAATATCCATGTCACCCGAGTACAATTGTCAATAAAAGAAACAAACCACTTTGCACCTGAAACATTATGCACTTTAGAAGGGCCCCAAACATAAGAATGAATCAGAGAAAAAGGTTCAATGCTTTTGATAGCACTAGAAGGAAAGGACACTCTACGGTGTTTTGCAAATTCATAAACTATGCCGTGATGGAGAAGGAAACATTGACTTCAATAGACTAAATGGTGGGTGTCCCAAACACTTGTGATGGAGCCAAATCATATACTATGCCGTAGGAGGATGACGTGTCATCAATAGCTGATTTTTGGTATCATTTGTAGCGTGTTCTGGAAGAAGATAATACAACCCACTCTGCTCCTCAGTAACTCCAATTGTCCTCCTTGTGGTAAGATCCTGAATAACAATGAGAAGGGAAAAAGGTGATAGAACAATTCAAATCAGTTATAAGCTTTTAAGTGAAGATAAGATTAGTAGAAAGCTGAGGAACATAAAGAACATTTTTAAGAAACAAGGAAGGTTGAATTTGAATGTTACCAGAACCAATAGCTAATTTATGGGATGCATCAGCTACGGCTATAGTATGACTACTAACAGTAAGATGATAAGAAAGAAAAGACTCAACAAGACAAGTCATATGATCAGTTGCACCAAAATCCAAAATCCATGAGGTTTTAAAATCAGTGCAAGAAGCAAGAAAATATGTAGAACATGTGTTCTTACCAGACAAGATCAAAGAATTGTCAGACGGCTTACGCAAAGTATCAATAGCGGCCTTAAGCTGCTCCAACTCCCCTTGCCGAATATTCACATATGGAGTAAGATTATCACACTTCCCATGAAAGCGAAAACACGTCTCGTGTGTCTAGCACTCTTACAATAGGTGCACCAACGTCCCGTGGACAAATAAAACATATCAAAGAGAACAACCCAAAAGAAGTGGGTAATTATCATTGAAGTCAAAAAAAAAAAGTCTCCAGAGAGCCCAGACGGCAGAACAACTTCAAGTTTAAGTCCAAACAGAAGCAAAATTATTAGATCTGCAAAAAGAGGAATCAGAAAAGGCCAAAAAATCTGCAACTTGAGGCAAAAAACACACAAATGCACAACCAGAAGATGTTGTAAAAGCCTCTGAACGTTCAAAACAGCAACAAAAAAATCAGATCTGATCAAAGGAGGCACAAGTGGCCAAATAGATCCAAATTTTTATGATAAGTAGAGGTCTCTGAATGTCCCAAATAGCAACAACAAAAAATCAGATCTAATCAAAGGAGGCGCGAGTGGCCAAAAAGATTCGATTTTTATGACGAGATCAAAGACCCACTGCTGGAAACGTCCGTAGATTTATAGATCTAGAAAAACGGAGTCAAATAGTGGTCTTCTTGGTCGAAAAAGTCCCCGAAATTTTTTTCCGATGGTGGCTAGTGGCAGCGAGAGGCTAACAAATAGGATTCCACTTTACAGGCGGCAGTTGCGGAAGCAAAGCCTTCGGGATCGAGAGCTCTGATACCAACTTGAAACTTGTAAAGAACTTGTAAAGTAGGATTACTTGAAAAGAAAGAACTTGAAAAGTAGAATTGTATTATGTGAAAATTGTTAATTACAAATGTACAAGAGCTTTTTGTTTATAGAGGTTGAATGACCTAAATGGGCTAAGCCCAAAGAAGACTATAGAATGAAAAATAAATAATTACAATACAATTATTTACAACATATCTTCAACTCAAAAATAGAAATAAAAGGGATACAAAGGAATAGATAAACCAGATTTTTTGTATTGAAAGTATAAAGGAAAATTACAAACAGTAATGGATGATAAAAAAACAAGAAGAAATCAAGAAGTTAAATGAAAGGTAGATAAAAGAAAGAAATTTGTATGCAATTCGACAAGCACCTTTTCTCTCCCAAGTTCCTAGCCCAATCCCAAGTAATTGCCTACCTTCTCCATTTATTTCCTCTCTATTTATTATCCATACCCACTTCTAGAATATTCTCTACTAACTAACCATTTTGCTGAGTCAACATTGAGAGGTGGGAATATGCTATGATGCTTTCTACAATACTCTTTTAAGATTGGTGTCGTATTAGTAGCCCAATGATTATTGCATTGTTTCTTGCTAAAGTGTACGGGAAGGTAGTGACTGTTGTGCATCAGTTGATGATGGCTACCGATATATGTTTCTATGGCATTGTACACATGACATAGGATCTTGAAGGTGTGCGGCTTGAATCCATAAAACCCAGATGCAAAGCTTTTGGGAATCAAGGTCATGAATTTTTTGTAAAGAGAATGAGGAAGGGAGGGCTGAGAAAAAACAGGAAACAGAAACTCTATTCATGACTAAAAAAGTGAAATAGGATGTGATATATTGGTGGACCCATGGAAACAATGGGATAGGTTATTCTACCTACCATTTTTTCTACCTACCTTTGCCTACCACTCTAAAATACTGTTAGATCAGAGTCTTAACTAATCTTTATCTTTCTCTCTCCTATTGAGATTCTGATCCAACGGTATTTTAGAGTTGTAGGCAAAGGTAGGCAGAAAAAAATGGTAGGTAGAATAACCTATCTGTAAAGAACCTTGAGATACACCACCCCAAAAGCTAGCTCAAAGGGTGGGATTGCTCAAGGCCGTATAAACTCCACATTAGTTGCACATACAACCAATGTGGGACTATATATCTCAACACGCCCCCTCACACGAGGGCCCATTGGGCTAGAAGCATGGATATTGCACAGGCCCAATTTTTGGTTTACCTTGTGCTTTTGTTTCAATTCCACTTTAAAGTGGGGGACGGTGAGGCTCTGATACCATGTAAAGAACCTTGGGATACACCACCCCAAAAGCTAGCTCAAAGGGTGGGAGTACCCAAGGCCTTATAAACTCCACATTAGTTGTTCATCCAACCAATGTGGGACTATATATCTCAACACTATCCCGGAAACAATAGTAGTTAGCATTCTCTCTCTATTCATTTTATCAGTGATAAGGAGAAAATGGTGGACCCTAGGGTAATATTGGTCCCACTTTCCTTTCCTTTTGTTCCATTAATTAAATCTTGGAATCATTCTAATAAGAATCAAACAGTAAACAAGAATAAATCTGAATAATTCGTCTATTATATACTTAATCCAGCAAATTGTCCCAGGTTTCACTTGAAATAAATCAAGTTACATGCTATAGTGCTGCTATAGCTCAGAGTTTTGCATAAAGAAATAAAGAAAACATAACGGAATTAAATTTGGAAACAACCACAGGGACCTTCGAGATGCCCTGGAATCTCCCAACTTGCAACAGCAAACTTCATGACCTCCCTCGGTGCCCATTCCTCCTCAGCACTCCCTTTTATCATCTTTCGTTCCAGCATGTGCAACAAACCCCTCCTCTAACAAACTTGCTGACTCAGCATGCAATATGGGCTGTGATTTAGCACCCAATTTGGCCTCCTCATTGGACTTATCACTCCTCTTGTGGTTTCTGACATAAACTTTACCATATTGGGCTTTGTTGATTTTGGGCCCTATCAATACTTCCCCCCAAAGAAAGAACCTTGTCCTCAAGGGGGAAGTCTGGAAATTGAGATAAGATAACATCATAGTTCTCCCAAGAATTTTCGAACTCAGGTAGATCATGCCACTGGATTAATACCTGCAACTGCCCTTGGTGTCCCCTGCGCCACTGTAAGACTTTTTCAGGAACCACCATCAACTCCCACTCCTCTGTTAGACCAAAGGGCAGTGGCTGTGCGTTGGCAACTGCATGAGCGGCCTTCTTGAGCAAGGAGACATGAAAAACCGGATGTACCTTGCTGGTGGGCGGTAGAGCTAGTTTATAAGCAGCTGCTCCAATCTTTTGCAGGACTTTAAATGGGTCATAATAACGTGGGCTGAGTTTTTCGATGACCGTTGTTGCTATGGACTTTAACCGGTAAGGCTGTAGACGCAAATAAACCAAATCACCCTCCTCAAACTGCACTTCCCGTCATTTTTTATCTGCTTGAGACTTCATACGATCTTGAGAAATACGCAAATTATCCTTCAATTCTTCCAATATGGCCTCTCTATCAGCCAACAATTGGGAAACAGCGTCAACAGCCGGGAAACTATTACCCACACGTAGAAGACTTGGAGGGTCCACCCCATACAGAGCTTTAAATGGGGTCATTCCCGTGGAATTTTTATAAGTGGTATTGTACCAATACTCGGCCCAATGTAACCACTTTGGCCATATGCGCGGCTTTGGGCTACAAAAACAACGTAAGTAAGTTTCAAGACTCCTATTCACGACCTCTATCTGCCCATTAGATTGAGGATGGTAAGCCGTTGTGAAATGGAGCTTTGTGCCAGCACATTTGAATAACTCGGCCCAAAATTGGCTTTGGAATAAACGATCCCTGTCTGACACGATCGTAAGTGGGAACCCATGTAACCTCACCACTTCTTTAACAAATACTTCAACTACTCCCTTGGCCGAATAAGGATGGGCTAGCGGCAGGAAATGAGCGAATTTAGTGAGACGGTCCACCACTACAAATATAGTGTCCAAACCGTGAGCCTTTGGTAAACCACCCACAAAATCCATGGATATGTCCGTCCAGACTTGGGATGGTATAGGAAGAGGTTGTAATAGTCCAGCCGGGGAAAGATTCTGAACCTTACTTTGTTGACAAACCGCACAATCCATAACATAATTCTGGACCGTCTTCCTCATGCCTTCCCAAAATACAACTCCAATCATTCGCTTATAAGTCCGCGAGAAACCAGAATGCCCCCCAATGCAAGAATCATGGAATTCAGTTAGGATGGAGGGAATGAATTTAGAATGCTTAGAGAGTACCAACCTGTCCTTGTAGAAAAGTCGACCACCATGTAACTGAAACCCAGCATGAGAAGCAGGGTCCTCGAGCAAATGCTGAATGATGCTCTTAAGTTGTGGATCGGCCTGCACTTCTAGATCAATTTCTGCCAACTGTGGCAGGTGTGCGGTAGACAACAAATTGAACTCCTCCCTACGGGATAAAGCATCCGCAACCACATTCCCTTTACCCGGAGTATAAATGATCTCAAAATCATAGCCCAAGAGTTTCGAGACCCATTTTTGTTGACCCTCTCCTAAAACATTCTGCTCCAGCAAATACTTCAAACTCTTTTGGTCCGTTTTCACAACAAAATGCCTTCCCAGAAGGTAGGGCCTCCATTTCTGGACAGCGAATACCACTGCCATGAGTTCCTTTTCATAAACGGATTTCCCCATAGCCTGCGGTGAGAACCCCCTACTAATAAAAGCCAAGGGCCTCCCCTCTTGCATCAGAACTGCACCTATGCCTTTACCCGAAGCCTCAGTCACCACCTCAAAAATTTTGGTGAAGTCGGGTAATGCCAAAACTGGTACGGTACTCATCAACCTCTTCAACTGATCAAAGGCAGTTTGAGCAATTGCATCCCACTTGAAGGCATCCTTCTTTAATAGATCCGTGAGTGGACGGGCTATCATGCCGTAATTCTTAACAAACTTCCTGTAGTACCCTGTTAGTCCAAAGAATCCCCTCAACCCTTTTATATTTTTCGGGACCGGCCACTCTTCCATAGCCTTAATCTTCAACGGGTCAGCCTGAACACCCTCTGATGTAATAATATGACCCAGGTACTCCACTTGCTTTTGACCCATGACACATTTTTTCTATTTGCAAACAGTTTGTGGGAACGTAAAACGTCAAATACCTGCCTTAGATGGGTAATGTGCTCCTCTGCCCCCTTTATATCAATATATCATCAAAGAAAACCAAAGCAAACTTCCTCAAGTACGGTTTTAACACCTCATTCATAAGTGCCTGAAAAGTGGAGGGAGCGTTAGTAAGGCCGAATGGCATTACTAAATACTCGTAATGACCCTCATGAGTCCTAAAGGCAGTCTTAGGGATATCCTCCTCCTTCATACGGATTTGATTGAAGCCAGATTTAAGGTCCAGCTTACTGAACACTATCGATCCCCTACCTCATCAAGTAATTCATCAACAACAGGGAGAGGGAACTTATCTGGTACCGTAACCTTATTCAACGCTCTATAATCCACACAAACCCTCTAACTCCCATCTTTTTTTTTTACCAAAATAACCGGACTTGAATACGGACTCACACTTGGCCTAATCATACCATCACTAAGCAACTCGGCTACCAGTTTTTCTATCACTGACTTTTGGAAAAAAGGATACCTGTAAGGCCTGTTGTTGGGAACTTGAGCTTCTGGCTTCAACACGATTGCATGATCCTGGCTCCTCTTAGGTGGAAAACCTTTAGCCTCTGCAAAAATATCCCCATACTCCAGTAACAGTTCATCAAGCTCGGCCCATTCTGTTAGAAACTTCTGAGTGGGAAGGGAAGTCTCCCACTTTACATAATACCCCTGCCCTTGCTATTCCAATGCTTTGGCCATGGACTTAAGAGAACCCATGGTCCTAGAAAGAGAGGGATCTCCTTTGATTGTTACTTCCTGGCCAACGTTGAAAAATTTAATGGTCATTTCTCTAAAATTGGCTTTAATTTCCCCTAATCCTTTGAGCCAATCTAACCCTAAGACCACATCAGCCCCTCCCAGGTCGAACAGGTACAGGTCCTGCACCACGCGGTTGTTCTGAATCAAGATAACTGCCCCTCTGCACACCCCTTGGCAAACCACCTCATGGCCGTTCCCAATCACTACCGTGTAGGAAGGGGTTGTTTCCACTTTTAATCCCAGGCTACCCACCAGCCCCTGTTTGATGAAGTTACTAGATGCCCCACAATCGATGAGCACCTCCACTCTCTTGCCCCCAATCGTACCCCACACCTTCATGGACTGATTAGAAGAAATACCCATAAGACTATGCAGAGACAACTGGAGAGCCTCGTCCTTCTCCTCTTGCAGATGAACCGCCTTGTTTATATCCTCGTCGTCCATCGACTTCAGGTCACCATCGTCTTCATCCCCCACTATGAGGAGATGCAGTTGTCTAGACGCACATCTATGCTCCGGTCCCCACTTTTCATCGCAACGGAAACAGATCCCAAGACGCTGCCGCTCCTTGGTTTCAGCATCGGAAAGACGTTTGAACTTGTTCCGGGACGACTCCGTTGCGCGACTTCCGGTGGAGCTTGCCGTGGAAGGATCTCCGAGCTTCGTTTGCGTTTGGGCGGATTTAGGGATTTCAGATTTTTGTGGCATCGCGTGCCCTAATCCACCGTTTGAGTAATTGCTTTGGACCAAGCTTCTTGGGCCCGAAATAACTTTCTGAGGCCCATTGGACTTTGGACACAAGGCCACACCCTCATCAGCCCATGCAGCGTTCCTTTGGGCCAATTTTATGACGGACGCCAAACGCAGCCCAGGACTCATCAGAACCTCCTCCCTAATGCTTGCCTTCAGCCCACTCAGGCAGGCCCCTTTCAAGACATCTTCATCTGCATACCTCATCGTCCCCACCACCAATTCGAACGCCGCGTGGAATTCAGCCACCGACCCTGTTTGTTTCAACGAATACAGGGGGCCGTAAGGATTGTCCAACATTTCCGGTTGAAAACGGCCCATTTGAAGGGACTGTCATTATCGCACTCTTCCTTTATAACCTTTGGCAACCCTACAATCGCACGAAAGTTTTATCCATGAGACAGAATGTGGTAATGTACATTAAATGAGACAAGCAAAAGCGCATGACAAACAAATAATGAGATCGAAAGTGAGTAAGTGTTGTGTCTTATGTGTGTGTGTGTGTTGGGGGGATTCAACACCTGTTGCTCCCAATTCATCCTTGTTATTGTACACATCGGGAGTCACAAGCTCTTTCTTAATCTTTTTAGATATTTCACCTGTAATCATAATGGTTAATTGATTAATTCGGGTAAATCAACGAGCTCATATGAGAAAATACATATAAACTGAGAAACTGTCAATTTACATTACTGCAAACAAGAGTAGGAATAGGAACTGTCAAATAATGAGATTTAAAGTGGTTTTCTTTTGCACCTGAAATTTCAAATTCAGATGCATCTGAGGTACATCCTGTACCGAATACCCCTTCAAAGATAGGATCTTTATTATTACATTTGGTTGCATCATTTTGATATATATGGGATCCAGTAACAACATGAGAACCAGTTGTAATTTTCACAGTCCCATCAACACCACAGGTATGGTCATCACTTTTTTTGTCTTCAAATTCTCCATTTCTCATATGACTTGGGTCTTCAAAGTGTTCTGATATGCGCACAGATTGGGCCCTTCCATTATTACCATCATATTTCGAAATATTCTCCATGTTATTTCTTGTTCCTCCTTTATCATCATCCTCCCTGTGCTGCCCTTTCATTTTTGGCACATCCTGCTTGGAGAAAATTGAGGAATTTGGGTCTTGTCTAACAAACACACCATCTGAAACAGGAGAGCCACTTTTGTCCCTACTTCTTTTTTTCTGATTTCTTTTTGTAGAAAAATCAAGCCTTTCACACCCAGAATTATCATAGATCTTGACATCAAAGTGCAATTCATTAATATAATTGAATACCAGAAAATATCCAATTTTAAGGCCATGATCCACTGAAAAAACATTCCATCCTTCCCCAAAAGCAAAAGAACCATCATCATTTGATACCGTAACATTCCATTGTTGCCCACTTGAATCCTTGAGAATGATTTTCTTATTAACCAAGGGTGATACAGTAGAACTAAACTTAGGAGGTATATACTGCAGTTTCAAAAGATGTTCACAAATATAAAAAAGATCAAAAAACCAAAGTCAATATAAAGATAAATTCACTTGTATATTGTTACAGAATCAGAAATTATTAATTAAAAATTGGGAAAATATACTCTTATATTGTAGGGGAGTGTTTTTCTCTCCTACATAGACATTGATTTCCATATTACTTTTTATCTTTCTTTCTTTTTCTATAAGTGGGTGGGTCTCACACATGATTGTCTCTATAGCATATAGCATGAGAGAGTTTCTCTCCTATTGCATGAGATTAATAAAGCTCTTAAAAATTAGCATTAACTAGTAAATTAAAACCAAAACTAAAATGAGTTTATCATTGTTACAAAAAAAAAGTATTTCACATATTATGAGTGGTTATCGTACCAAAACTCTAAAGTAGTCATCATCAGCCATGACCTTGAAGAAAGAGGTAGGAGAGGGTTTCGATGTTCCGTGAAACAATAGACAGTTTTGTGTGCACGTTGCACACACTTGTACATCATTGCGACCCATCTCTTCTCAGTTAATGATCCAAATTCTGTATTTGACAACACAAATGTTTTTAAGAGATAAAAGGAAAAGTCTCAAGTTTTATCGTGTAAAATAACAAATGAGCGACAAGAATATTGAATTGATTAACCAGAGTACAATATATAAAGAAATGTTAATGGGCTTAGCCTATATGGGCTTAGCCTATATCTAACTTAAATCTTAATAAAATTAGGAAATAAATTTTCACCAAAAAAATAAGGAAATAAATCTTTAAAAATAATAAAGATATCTTAAAAATATTCTAAAAAAGATATCCTAAAATATTCTTTCTAACATATCGAAGACTGTGTGATCTGTGACCCTTTGACGCCTTTGGTTCTCGGTTGGTCTGACCATGATTTCGGGTTAAATGGATTCTCTCATGAATAATTTAATATGATCATATCATAAGGGAGGATTTTAAATAGGGGTGTGCAAAATAACCAAGGGCCGAACCAAGAACCGAACCGAAACGCTCCATAAAATAATCGGTTTTAAAAAACTAGTTCATGAACCGAACCGGTTTTTAGAACCGGTTTAAGAATCGAACCGAACCATTTTCAAACCAAACCAAATTAATTTTTATAACGTTATTTTTTAAATTTTTAAATTTTTTCCTTTTCAAAAGATGGTCGACCCGAACCGGTTCCGAACCATTTCCAAACTGGTTCCGAACCGAACCAAACCACTTTCGAACCAAACCATTTAAACCAATTCGGTTCGATTTTTTCACAAAATCCGGTTCGGTTCGACCCATGCATGTACGATTATGATTGCCATACATGACATGGTCATGTTAATTAGCACATGAGAGAATTCATTCCCGATTCCGATTTTGTGACGGTACGTGTTTCCTATTTTTGTATATTACTGATAGGGATCAGTATTTGTACTCTCTTTTTTTAATACACAAGACACCCACCACCCTCTGTTGCTGCTATACCTATATGCTATAACCAAAAATGTCCAACTCATCCTCACTCAAGCTACTATATATATATATATATATATATATATATATATATATATATATATATATATATATATATGAGGTAGGTAGGATCATTTGACATCGGTGTCAAATTTCAAATTTGAAATCGGTGTCAAATTTCAAATTTGATACCTCATCTAAGAGCCATTAGATCAAGAAAGATCAACGGTGTCACATGCTTACAAATCAGAGCCGTTGATATTTTTTGATCTAACGGCTCTTAGATGAGGTGTCAAAGGATCTTACCCCAATATATAAATATATATATATATATATATATATATATATATATATATATATATATATATATATATATATATATATATATATATCGAAAATTTGCCATTCCAGAAGGAAACTTTGCAAATTTTTATGTGCTAAGGGATGGAATTTTTAGTAGTACACTCGCATGCAGAGAAACACAATATGGGTATTTTCAAAATGGAATCCTTACCTAGGAGGGACGAGGAGAGGATCATGCAGAAGATCAAGCAGAGAAATGGTGAAAAATAAAAAGGAGGGAGATTCTGGACGTGCATTAATAATTGATTCAATTTTTTTAATATTGATTTAAAAGAAAATCTGATTTCTTTCCCAAGGGAGAATAATAAAACTCAGAGATGCGAGAAACAAATCAAAACCACAATATCAAATCCAAAAATATATTAAAATTTTAATGTGTGAATCCTCTCATCCTCTGTCCGCACATTTGGAATAAATTTCTTTAAAAATCGTTTATTTAAAAGGAAAAAAACACCATTCTAAGAATTTTGGGCAAAACGATTGTCGGATTAAACCTGATTGGAAGTTTAATTTGATTGAATAAGTTTTTTCAAATTAATGCATAAAGCAAGTCACCTGATGAGACTAATCCTGTAAATAAAATATGTCAAATGAAGTGTCATTGCGTAAATCTGGTCGAAATATTATGTGAAATAAAAATATCTTCTGATTTAGATACTTGAATTGAAAATTATGGTCTTCCGAAATTTTATGGTTATAAAATTGTCTACGCTGACACGAGTCCCGTTATTATCACGATTAACACTAATTGTTTAGGGAGGTGCTTTTATTTTCCGTATTGTTTGAAAAATTAATTTTTTTCAGTTATTTTATTTCAAAATCCATTGGTTAATATTTTTATTATTTTATTTCAGTTATTTTTCAAACCGGATAATTTATTCTTTTCAATCAATGAAATAGTTAGTTAATTTGAAACTCTTACCAAAAAAAAAAACTCATAATTGTTTTCCTTTTCACTTCATAAATAAGTTTCATTTATCAACAATGGTGAAATAATATTATTTTATAATTTGTTAATTTTTTATAGGACTTACTAAATTATATAGCATGTACATAATTTGAATTATGTTAAAAACATAATAAATTTAAATGTATAAAGTATAATAATCACTATTATTTTAATTAATTAATTTCTTTTCATGCATATAATATGGTAAGTCTTTGCATATTTTTAGTATTAGACATGTACAAACTACAAAGTCCTGTGGAATGAAATTTTGATTTTGACACTATGAATATATTTCTTTTACTTTTAATATATTTAATTATTGGAAATCATGTTCTCCGGTCGCACGAGAGCAAAAAATTTTCCTGCGCAAATTTGTATTCCTTGCCTATTAATATTTTTTTCTTTTTTAATATAAAATGTGTGACCCATATTTAATTTATCTCTACTTTTCTTCTCTCATATTTTCATGCAATATAATAAAAAATGAACCTTTTAAACATTTTACCTCTTGTGACGTCATTCTACATATAATATTTAAACATATAATCATTTTACATGCAATATAATCTTTTTTTTTTTGGTAATCATCATCATACGTATAATCTTACCAAATGATTCTTATGCTCGTAATGCTCATAAAATCATTACATTATTTCCCCTTTTTTGGAACAATATCTCTCAATATCTCTTCAAATAAGAATTTTTCATTATAATTATCATTATTTTTATTTATTTCTTTTTTTCATAATTACTATTATTTTAGTTTATTTATTTCCGTTTGAACGAGCACGCAATTATTTATATAGACTTGCATGAGTACAAAACATTGCAAAATGAAATATCAACAAAATATTTTACTGGATTCTTGCGAATTTAAGAATTAAGAATGATTGTAATTTATTTTTACATCACAATTTAAGTTTATCTTAACCAATTCCATATTTTTCGCTGAGGAAAAAGTCCATACGAACTTCACGTTGCCCACAAAATGGTTATTTCTATAATTTATCTTCCTATCAGGTACCTATCTTCTACTCTTTTATGTTCATTTTTTATATAAATAACTTTGAAATTACTAACTATATATACTGGTTTAGTGTGTTGAAGATGTGTGCTTCCTTGCATACAGGAGAATCAAATAATTCTTATTTTTAATGTGAATTATTTAATTTTTATAATTATATGTGCGATTAACATGATATTTGCGATAACATGTCATATAGGATAGGAAGGTGTCATATTGTTGCTTGATCACATGTCATACATGAGCATAGTAGCTATTATGTCTTCAGCGACTAATATGATAGTTATTATGGGATTATTTTGATTTTAAATTATCCTCAAAAATTAATTAATATTTATTATGATTTTTGTTAAAAATCTAGATTAATAATGAAATTAATTAATTTTGAGTAATTAACATCAAGACAAATAATCGTTATGGAGATTATTTTGATTTCAAATCATCCTCTTAAATGATAATTATTATGATTGTTGCAATATAGATTAATAATTAAATCAGCTATTTGGATGATTTAAATCTAGAAAAATAATTAAATTAAATTTCCTAAGAGAATAGTTTATTTTGCGAGTAATTTGTGGATTTTCTGAAATGGTCATGGAATAACACATGCTGCATACAACATTCATGTATTATGATTGTGTGGAGCACACGCTGACATAAAGTGACCGGATAGGGATCAGTATTTGTACTCTCTTTTATTAATACATAGTGTTTATATCTTTAAAAAATATAGAATTGTGTGATTTTATTTAAAATTATTATATTCTATACTAAGAGAAATAGTAATTATGGTGAGAAAAAATAAAAGATTTTTTTAAATTAAATATTAAATAAAAAATATTAATTTTAGCTAAAATGACTATCCTTTAAAAAAGATAATCATTTTTTCCTTACTGATATTATTTAAAAATAATAATAATAATTTTACTCAAATAAATTAAATTAAACTCTCGAGAGATTGGTTATTGTGCCTTTCATTTTTTTTTAATTATCAGTATACCCCCTTCTTAAATTATATATTAGTTTTATTTTATTCCAAAATTATATATCAATATGCTCTTGTTTACCGATAATAACTAGTTTAATGACTTTAATAACTATCAGCAAAGGCTTATAAGAGAGGGTTCCAGCCAAAATCTTTTTATCCCATTTTTTTATCATTTTCTCCTATTTATTTTTCATTTTTATTCCAACCCAGTTATTAACTTTAATAACTAGTATTTTCTACTTGTGCACATGATGGTGTACTTACACCAAAAGAAAACCCAAACATTGCACATGCTTCTACTTACATTACTTGTGGACTATATGTACGGCAACGATATGATCAAACTCATTCTCAACCCCAAAAATACACACATCTTCTGGTTGAATATTATTTCCTTTGCAAAAATCTAACCATCCTTTTGTCAGTAATTGGATCAATGGTTGTTCATGGTAAATGACCGGCCACACTCTGCTCAGTGGATCACGAAGGAACACCTTCATCCCGTCTACTTCTACTCTTCCCCTGGGAGACAAAGGCAAGCGTACTGGCAATTTCTGCAGTAAATACAAGTTCAAATGGTCAAAAACCCAAATAGAAGAATGAGCAACAACATATAAAAACGTGTGTCCCACAAAAAGTGATAAACTTAATGAGAAGTAAAATTTGGCACTCTGTCATATGGGAAATTACAAACATTCGAAAAACAAATTGTCTCTAGGAAAGTGTGTAGCTATCCACAAAGGAAACTCATATTTCTTCCTATCTTGAGAAACGGTAACCATAATCTCAACTCCCACAATCCTAGTTTGTTAGGCAAAATCAATTTATAGCATAAACTATATAACAATGCATAAACACAGGCTCAAACAGGGCTTGTTAATATCGTACAAGAAAATCACTGTCATCCGGCACCACACAACAGAAAGCGTCTACTGATTTGAAGGGACTGTCATTATCGCACTCTTCCTTTATAACCTTTGGCAACCCTACAATCGCACGAAAGTTTTATCCATTAGACAGAATGTGGTAATGTACATTAAATGAGACAAGCAAAAGCGCATGACAAACAAACAATGAGATCGAAAGTGAGTAAGTGTTGTGTCTTGTGTGTGTGTGTTGGGGGGATTCAACACCTGTTGCTCCCAATTCATCCTTGTTATTGTACACATCGGGAGTCACAAGCTCTTTCTTAATCTTTTTAGATATTTCACCTGTAATCATAATGGTTAATTGATTAATTCGGGTAAATCAACGAGCTCATATGAGAAAATACATATAAACTGAGAAACTGTTAATTTACATTACTGCAAACAAGAGTAGGAATAGGAACTGACAAATAATGAGATTTAAAGTGAGTAATAAATTTCAAACAGAAGTGGTGGAAAAGAAAATACCTTTTGCACCTGAAATTTCAAATTCAGATGCATCTGAGGTACATCCTGTACCGAATACCCCTTCAAAGATAGGATCTTTATTATTACATTTGGTTGCATCATTTTGATATATATGGGATCCATTAACAACATGAGAACCAGTTGTAATTTTCACAGTCCCATCAACACCACAGGTATGGTCATCTCTTTTTTTGTCTTCAAATTCTCTATTTCTCATGTGACTTGGGTCTTCAAAGTGTTCTGATATGCGCACAGATTGGGCCCTTCCATTATTACCATCATATTTCGAAATATTCTCCATGTTATTTCTTGTTCCTCCTATATCATCATCCTCCCTGTGCTGCCTTTTCATTTTTGGCACATCCTGCTTGGAGAAAATTGAGGAATTTGGGTCTTGTCTAACAAACACACCATCTGAAACAGGAGAGCCACTTTTGTCCCTACTTCTTTTTTTCTGATTTCTTTTTGTAGAAAAATCAAGCCTTTCACACCCAGAATTATCATAGATCTTGACATCAAAGTGCAATTCATTAATATAATTGAATACCAGAAAATATCCAATTTTAAGGCCATGATCCACTGAAAAAACATTCCATCCTTCCCCAAAAGCAAAAGAACCATCATCATTTGATACCGTAACATTCCATTGTTGCCCACTTGAATCCTTGAGAATGATTTTCTTATTAACCAAGGGTGATACAGTAGAACTAAACTTAGGAGGTATATACTGCAGTTTCAAAAGATGTTCACAAATATAAAAAAGATCAAAAAACCAAAGTCAATATAAAGATAAATTCACTTGTATATTGTTACAGAATCAGAAATTATTAATTAGAAATTGGGAAAATATACTCTTATATTGTAGGAGAGTGTTTTTCTCTCCTACATAGACATTGATTTCCATATTATTTTTTATCTTTCTTTCTTTTTCTATAAGTGGGTGGGTCTCATACATGATTGTCTCTATAACATATAGCGTGAGAGAGCTTATCTCCTATTGCATGAGATTAATAAAGCTCTTAAAAATTAGCATTAACTAGTAAACCAAAACCAAAACTAAAATGAGTTTATCATTGTTACCAAAAAAAAAAAAAGTATTTCACATATTATGAGTGGTTATCATACCAAAACTCTAAAGTAGTCGTCATCAGCCATGACCTTGAAGAAAGAGGTAGGAGAGGGTTTCGATGTTCCGTGAAACAATAGACAGTTTTGTGTGCACGTTGCACACACTTGTACATCATTGCGACCCATCTCTTCTCAGTTAATGATCCAAATTCTGTATTTGACAACACAAATGTTTTTAAGAGATAAAAGGAAAAGTCTCAACTTTTATCGTGTAAAATAACAAATGAGAAACAAGAATATTGAATTGATTAACCAGAGTACAATATATAAAGAAATGTTAATGGGCTTAGCCTATATGGGCTTAGCCTATATCTAACTTAAATCTTAATAAAATAAGGAAATAAATTTTCACTAAAAAAAATAAGGAAATAAATCTTTATAAATAATAAAGATATCTTAAAGATATTCTAAAAAAGATATCCTAAAATATTCTTTCTAACATATCGAAGACTGTGTGATCTGTGACCCTTTGACGCCTTTGGTTCTCGGTTGGTCTGACCATGATTTCGGGTTAAATGGATTCTCTCATGAATAATTTAATATGATCATATCATAAGGGAGGATTTTAAATAGGGGTGTGCAAAATAACCAAAAAAGTGGGTCGAACCATGAACCGAACCGAAACGCTCCATAAAATAACTGGTTTTAAAAAACTAGTTCATGAACCGAACCGGTTTTTAAAAAACCGGTTCATGAACCGAACCGGTTTTTAGAACCGGTTTAAGAACGGAACCAGTTTTTAGAACCGGTTTAAGAACCGAACCGTTTCCGAACCGAACCGAACCATTTTCAAACCAAACCAAATTAATTTTTATAACGTTATTTTTTAATTTTTAAAATTTTTTCCTTTTCAAAAGAGGGTCGACCCGAACCGGTTCCGAACCATTTCCAAACCGGTTCCGAACCGAACCGAACCACTTCCGAACCGAACCAGTTTTGGACCGAACCGAACCACTTTCGAACCGAACCATTCAAACCAATTCGGTTCGATTTTTTCACAAAATCCAGTTCTGTTCGACCCATGCACATCCCTAATTTTAACCATTAATAATTAAATCAACGGTGATGGTTGTGTAACTTACTATCTTATATTTTTTTCTCCTCCCTTATCATCATTAATTCACACATGTACGATTATGATTGCCATACATGACATGGTCATGTTAATTAGCACATGAGAGAATTCATTCCCGATTCCGATTTTGTGACGGTACGTGTTTCCTATTTTTGTATATTACTGATAGGGGTCAGTATTTGTACTCTCTTTTTTTAATACACAAGACACCCACCACCCTCTATTGCTGCTATACCTATATGCTATAACCAAAAATGTCCAACTCATCCTCACTCAAGCTACTATATATATATATATATATATATATATATATATATATATATGAGGTAGGATCATTTGACATCGGTGTCAAATTTCAAATTTGAAATCGGTGTCAAATTTCAAATTTGATACCTCATCTAAGAGCCATTAGATCAAGAAAGATCAACGGTGTCACATGCTTACAAATCAGAGCCGTTGATCTTTTTTGATCAAACGGATCTTAGATGAGGTGTCAAAGGATCTTACCCCTATATATAAATATATATATATATATATATATATATATATATATATATAATATTGCCATTCCAGAAGGAAACTTTGCAAATTTTTATGTGCTAAGGGATGGAATTTTTAGTAGTACACTCGCATGCAGAGAAACACAATATGGGTATTTTCAAAATGGAATCCTTACCTAGGAGGGACGAGGAGAGGATCATGCAGAAGATCAAGCAGAGAAATGGTGAAAAATAAAAAGGAGGGAGATTCTGGACGTGCATTAATAATTGATTCAATTTTTTTAATATTGATTTAAAAGAAAATCTGATTTCTTTCCCAAGGGAGAATAATAAAACTCAGAGATGCGAGAAACAAATCAAAACCACAATATCAAATCCAAAAATATATTAAAATTTTAATGTCTGAATCCTCCCATCCTCTGTCCGCACATTTGGAATAAATTTCTTTAAAAATCGTTTATTTAAAAGGAAAAAAACACCATTCTAAGAATTTTGGGCAAAACGATTGTCGGATTAAACCTGATTGGAAGTTTAATTTGATTGAATAAGTTTTTTCAAATTAATGCATAAAGCAAGTCACCTGATGAGACTAATCCTGTAAATAAAATATGTCAAATGAAGTGTCATTGCGTAAATCTGGTCGAAATATTATGTGAAATAAAAATATCTTCTGATTTAGATACTTGAATTGAAAATTATGGTCTTCCGAAATTTTATGGTTATAAAATTGTCTACGCTGACACGAGTCCCGTTATTATCACGATTAACACACTTGTTGTTTAGGGAGGTGCTTTTATTTTCCGTATTGTTTGAAAAATTAATTTTTTCAGTTATTTTATTTCAAAATCCATTGGTTAATATTTTTATTATTTTATTTCAGTTATTTTTCAAACCGGATAATTTATTCTTTTCAATCAATGAAATAGTTAGTTAATTTGAAACTCTTACCAAAAAAAAAACTCATAATTGTTTTCCTTTTCACTTCATAAATAAGTTTCATTTATCAACAATGGTGAAATAATATTATTTTATAATTTGTTAATTTTTTATAGGACTTACTAAATTATATAGCATGTACATAATTTGAATTATGTTAAAAACATAATAAATTTAAATGTATAAAGTATAATAATCACTATTATTTTAATTAATTAATTTCTTTTCATGCATATAATATGGTAAGTCTTTGCATATTTTTAGTATTAGACATGTACAAACTACAAAGTCCTGTGGAATGAAATTTTGATTTTGACACTATGAATATATTTCTTTTACTTTTAATATATTTAATTATTGGAAATCATGTTCTCCGGTCGCACGAGAGCAAAAAATCTTCTTGCGCAAATTTGTATTCCTTGCCTACTAATATTTTTTTCTTTTTTAATATAAAATGTGTGACCCATATTTAATTTATCTCTACTTTTCTTCTCTCATATTTTCATGCAATATAATAAAAAAGGAACCTTTTAAACATTTTACCTCTTGTGACGTCATTCTACATATAATATTTAAACATATAATCATTTTACATGCAATATAATCTTTTTTTTTTGGTAAACATCATCATACGTATAATCTTACCAAATGATTCTTATGCTCGTAATGCTCATACAATCATTACATTATTTCCCCTTTTTTGGAACAATATCTCTCAATATCTCTTCAAATAAGAATTTTTCATTATAATTATCATTATTTTTATTTATTTCTTTTTTTCATAATTACTATTATTTTAGTTTATTTATTTCCGTTTGAACGAGCACGCAATTATTTATATAGACTTGCATGAGTACAAAACATTGCAAAATGAAATATCAACAAAATATTTTACTGGATTCTTGCGAATTTAAGAATTAAGAATGATTGTAATTTATTTTTACATCACAATTTAAGTTTATCTTAACCAATTCCATATTTTTCGCTGAGGAAAAAGTCCATACGAACTTCACGTTGCCCACAAAATGGTTATTTCTATAATTTATCTTCCTATCAGGTACCTATCTTCTACTCTTTTATGTTCATTTTTTATATAAATAACTTTGAAATTACTAACTATATATACTGGTTTAGTGTGTTGAAGATGTGTGCTTCCTTGCATACAGGAGAATCAAATAATTCTTATTTTTAATGTGAATTATTTAATTTTTATAATTATATGTGCGATTAACATGATATTTGCGATAACATGTCATATAGGATAGGAAGGTGTCATATTGTTGCTTGATCACATGTCATACATGAGCATAGTAGCTATTATGTCTTCAGCGACTAATATGATAGTTATTATGGGATTATTTTGATTTTAAATTATCCTCAAAAATTAATTAATATTTATTATGATTTTTGTTAAAAATCTAGATTAATAATGAAATTAATTAATTTTGAGTAATTAACATCAAGACAAATAATCGTTATGGAGATTATTTTGATTTCAAATCATCCTCTTAAATGATAATTATTATGATTGTTGCAATATAGATTAATAATTAAATCAGCAATTTGGATGATTTAAATCTAGAAAAATAATTAAATTAAATTTCCTAAGAGAATAGTTTATTTTGCGAGTAATTTGTGGATTTTCTGAAATGGTCATGGAATAACACACGCTGCATACAACATTCATGTATTATGATTGTGTGGAGCACACGCTGAGATAAAGTGACCGGATAGGGATCAGTATTTGTACTCTCTTTTATTAATACATAGTGTTTATATCTTTAAAAAAATATAGAATTGTGTGATTTTATTTAAAATTATTATATTCTATACTAAGAGAAATAGTAATTATGGTGAGAAAAAATAAAAGATTTTTTTAAATTAAATATTAAATAAAAAATATTAATTTTAGCTAAAATGACTATCCTTTAAAAAAGATAATCATTTTTTCCTTACTGATATTATTTAAAAATAATAATAATAATTTTACTCAAATAAATTAAATTAAACTCTCGAGAGATTGGTTATTGTGCCTTTCATTTTTTTTAATTATCAGTATACCCCCTTCTTAAATTATATATTAGTTTTATTTTATTCCAAAATTATATATCAATATGCTCTTGTTTACCGATAATAACTAGTTTAATGACTTTAATAACTATCAGCAAAGGCTTATAAGAGAGGGTTCCAGCCAAAATCTTTTTATCCCATTTTTTTATCATTTTCTCCTATTTATTTTTCATTTTTATTCCAACCCAGTTATTAACTTTAATAACTAGTATTTTCTACTTGTGCACATGATGGTGTACTTACACCAAAAGAAAACCCAAACATTGCACATGCTTCTACTTACATTACTTGTGGACTATATGTACGGCAACGATATGATCAAACTCATTCTCAACCCCAAAAATACACACATCTTCTGGTTGAATATTATTTCCTTTGCAGAAATCTAACCATCCTTTTGTCAGTATTTGGATCAATGGTTGTTCATGGTAAATGACCGGCCACACTCTGCTCAGTGGATCACGAAGGAACACCTTCATCCCGTCTACTTCTACTCTTCCCCTGGGAGACAAGGGCAAGCGTACTGGCAATTTCTGCAGTAAATACAAGTTCAAATGGTCAAAAACCCAAATAGAAGAATGAGCAACAACATATAAAAACGTGTGTCCCACAAAAAGTGATAAACTTAATGAGAAGTAAAATTTGGCACTCTGTCATATGGGAAATTACAAACATTCGAAAAACAAATTGTCTCTAGGAAAGTGTGTAGCTATCCACAAAGGAAACTCATATTTCTTCCTATCTTGAGAAACGGTAACCATAATCTCAACTCCCACAATCCTAGTTTGTTAGGCAAAATCAATTTATAGCATAAACTATATAACAATGCATAAACACAGGCTCAAACAGGGCTTGTTAATATCGTACAAGAAAATCACTGTCATCCGGCACCACACAACAGAAAGCGTCTACTGATTTGAAGGGACTGTCATTATCGCACTCTTCCTTTATAACCTTTGGCAACCCTACAATCGCACGAAAGTTTTATCCGTTAGACAGAATGTGGTAATGTACATTAAATGAGACAAGCAAAAGCGCATGACAAACAAACAATGAGATCGAAAGTGAGTAAGTGTTGTGTCTTGTGTGTGTGTGTTGGGGGGATTCAACACCTGTTGCTCCCAATTCATCCTTGTTATTGTACACATCGGGAGTCACAAGCTCTTTCTTAATCTTTTTAGATATTTCACCTGTAATCATAATGGTTAATTGATTAATTCGGGTAAATCAACGAGCTCATATGAGAAAATACATATAAACTGAGAAACTGTTAATTTACATTACTGCAAACAAGAGTAGGAATAGGAACTGACAAATAATGAGATTTAAAGTGAGTAATAAATTTCAAACAGAAGTGGTGGAAAAGAAAATACCTTTTGCACCTGAAATTTCAAATTCAGATGCATCTGAGGTACATCCTGTACCGAATACCCCTTCAAAGATAGGATCTTTATTATTACATTTGGTTGCATCATTTTGATATATATGGGATCCATTAACAACATGAGAACCAGTTGTAATTTTCACAGTCCCATCAACACCACAGGTATGGTCATCTCTTTTTTTGTCTTCAAATTCTCTATTTCTCATGTGACTTGGGTCTTCAAAGTGTTCTGATATGCGCACAGATTGGGCCCTTCCATTATTACCATCATATTTCGAAATATTCTCCATGTTATTTCTTGTTCCTCCTATATCATCATCCTCCCTGTGCTGCCTTTTCATTTTTGGCACATCCTGCTTGGAGAAAATTGAGGAATTTGGGTCTTGTCTAACAAAAACACCATCTGAAACAGGAGAGCCACTTTTGTCCCTACTTCTTTTTTTCTGATTTCTTTTTGTAGAAAAATCAAGCCTTTCACACCCAGAATTATCATAGATCTTGACATCAAAGTGCAATTCATTAATATAATTGAATACCAGAAAATATCCAATTTTAAGGCCATGATCCACTGAAAAAACATTCCATCCTTCCCCAAAAGCAAAAGAACCATCATCATTTGATACCGTAACATTCCATTGTTGCCCACTTGAATCCTTGAGAATGATTTTCTTATTAACCAAGGGTGATACAGTAGAACTAAACTTAGGAGGTATATACTGCAGTTTCAAAAGATGTTCACAAATATAAAAAAGATCAAAAAACCAAAGTCAATATAAAGATAAATTCACTTGTATATTGTTACAGAATCAGAAATTATTAATTAGAAATTGGGAAAATATACTCTTATATTGTAGGAGAGTGTTTTTCTCTCCTACATAGACATTGATTTCCATATTATTTTTTATCTTTCTTTCTTTTTCTATAAGTGGGTGGGTCTCATACATGATTGTCTCTATAACATATAGCGTGAGAGAGCTTATCTCCTATTGCATGAGATTAATAAAGCTCTTAAAAATTAGCATTAACTAGTAAACCAAAACCAAAACTAAAATGAGTTTATCATTGTTACCAAAAAAAAAAAAAGTATTTCACATATTATGAGTGGTTATCATACCAAAACTCTAAAGTAGTCGTCATCAGCCATGACCTTGAAGAAAGAGGTAGGAGAGGGTTTCGATGTTCCGTGAAACAATAGACAGTTTTGTGTGCACGTTGCACACACTTGTACATCATTGCGACCCATCTCTTCTCAGTTAATGATCCAAATTCTGTATTTGACAACACAAATGTTTTTAAGAGATAAAAGGAAAAGTCTCAACTTTTATCGTGTAAAATAACAAATGAGAAACAAGAATATTGAATTGATTAACCAGAGTACAATATATAAAGAAATGTTAATGGGCTTAGCCTATATGGGCTTAGCCTATATCTAACTTAAATCTTAATAAAATAAGGAAATAAATTTTCACTAAAAAAAATAAGGAAATAAATCTTTATAAATAATAAAGATATCTTAAAGATATTCTAAAAAAGATATCCTAAAATATTCTTTCTAACATATCGAAGACTGTGTGATCTGTGACCCTTTGACGCCTTTGGTTCTCGGTTGGTCTGACCATGATTTCGGGTTAAATGGATTCTCTCATGAATAATTTAATATGATCATATCATAAGGGAGGATTTTAAATAGGGGTGTGCAAAATAACCAAAAAAGTGGGTCGAACCATGAACCGAACCGAAACGCTCCATAAAATAACTGGTTTTAAAAAACTAGTTCATGAACCGAACCGGTTTTTAAAAAACCGGTTCATGAACCGAACCGGTTTTTAGAACCGGTTTAAGAACGGAACCAGTTTTTAGAACCGGTTTAAGAACCGAACCGTTTCCGAACCGAACCGAACCATTTTCAAACCAAACCAAATTAATTTTTATAACGTTATTTTTTAATTTTTAAAATTTTTTCCTTTTCAAAAGAGGGTCGACCCGAACCGGTTCCGAACCATTTCCAAACCGGTTCCGAACCGAACCGAACCACTTCCGAACCGAACCAGTTTTGGACCGAACCGAACCACTTTCGAACCGAACCATTCAAACCAATTCGGTTCGATTTTTTCACAAAATCCGGTTCTGTTCGACCCATGCACATCCCTAATTTTAACCATTAATAATTAAATCAACGGTGATGGTTGTGTAACTTACTATCTTATATTTTTTTCTCCTCCCTTATCATCATTAATTCACACATGTACGATTATGATTGCCATACATGACATGGTCATGTTAATTAGCACATAAGACACCCACCACCCTCTATTGCTGCTATACCTATATGCTATAACCAAAAATGTCCATATATCCTCATAAGCTACTATATATATATATATATATATATATATATATATATGAGGTAGGAATCTATTTGACATCGGTTTGAACCTCAATTTCACATTTGACATCGGTGTCAAATTTCAAATTTGATACCTCATCTAAGAGCCATTAGATCAAGAAAGATCAACGGTGTCACATGCTTACAAATCAGAGCCGTTGATCTTTTTTGATCAAACGGATCTTAGATGAGGTGTCAAAGGATCTTACCCCTATATATAAATATATATATATATATATATATATATATATATATATATATCGAAAATTTGCCATTCCAGAAGGAAACTTTGCAAATTTTTATGTGCTAAGGGATGGAATTTTTAGTAGTACACTCGCATGCAGAGAAACACAATATGGGTATTTTCAAAATGGAATCCTTACCTAGGAGGGACGAGGAGAGGATCATGCAGAAGATCAAGCAGAGAAATGGTGAAAAATAAAAAGGAGGGAGATTCTGGACGTGCATTAATAATTGATTCAATTTTTTTAATATTGATTTAAAAGAAAATCTGATTTCTTTCCCAAGGGAGAATAATAAAACTCAGAGATGCGAGAAACAAATCAAAACCACAATATCAAATCCAAAAATATATTAAAATTTTAATGTCTGAATCCTCTCATCCTCTGTCCGCACATTTGGAATAAATTTCTTTAAAAATCGTTTATTTAAAAGGAAAAAAACACCATTCTAAGAATTTTGGGCAAAACGATTGTCGGATTAAACCTGATTGGAAGTTTAATTTGATTGAATAAGTTTTTTCAAATTAATGCATAAAGCAAGTCACCTGATGAGACTAATCCTGTAAATAAAATATGTCAAATGAAGTGTCATTGCGTAAATCTGGTCGAAATATTATGTGAAATAAAAATATCTTCTGATTTAGATACTTGAATTGAAAATTATGGTCTTCCGAAATTTTATGGTTATAAAATTGTCTACGCTGACACGAGTCCCGTTATTATCACGATTAACACTAATTGTTTAGGGAGGTGCTTTTATTTTCCGTATTGTTTGAAAAATTAATTTTTTCAGTTATTTTATTTCAAAATCCATTGGTTAATATTTTTATTATTTTATTTCAGTTATTTTTCAAACCGGATAATTTATTCTTTTCAATCAATGAAATAGTTAGTTAATTTGAAACTCTTACCAAAAAAAAAACTCATAATTGTTTTCCTTTTCACTTCATAAATAAGTTTCATTTATCAACAATGGTGAAATAATATTATTTTATAATTTGTTAATTTTTTATAGGACTTACTAAATTATATAGCATGTACATAATTTGAATTATGTTAAAAACATAATAAATTTAAATGTATAAAGTATAATAATCACTATTATTTTAATTAATTAATTTCTTTTCATGCATATAATATGGTAAGTCTTTGCATATTTTTAGTATTAGACATGTACAAACTACAAAGTCCTGTGGAATGAAATTTTGATTTTGACACTATGAATATATTTCTTTTACTTTTAATATATTTAATTATTGGAAATCATGTTCTCCGGTCGCACGAGAGCAAAAAATCTTCTTGCGCAAATTTGTATTCCTTGCCTACTAATATTTTTTTCTTTTTTAATATAAAATGTGTGACCCATATTTAATTTATCTCTACTTTTCTTCTCTCATATTTTCATGCAATATAATAAAAAAGGAACCTTTTAAACATTTTACCTCTTGTGACGTCATTCTACATATAATATTTAAACATATAATCATTTTACATGCAATATAATCTTTTTTTTTTGGTAAACATCATCATACGTATAATCTTACCAAATGATTCTTATGCTCGTAATGCTCATACAATCATTACATTATTTCCCCTTTTTTGGAACAATATCTCTCAATATCTCTTCAAATAAGAATTTTTCATTATAATTATCATTATTTTTATTTATTTCTTTTTTTCATAATTACTATTATTTTAGTTTATTTATTTCCGTTTGAACGAGCACGCAATTATTTATATAGACTTGCATGAGTACAAAACATTGCAAAATGAAATATCAACAAAATATTTTACTGGATTCTTGCGAATTTAAGAATTAAGAATGATTGTAATTTATTTTTACATCACAATTTAAGTTTATCTTAACCAATTCCATATTTTTCGCTGAGGAAAAAGTCCATACGAACTTCACGTTGCCCACAAAATGGTTATTTCTATAATTTATCTTCCTATCAGGTACCTATCTTCTACTCTTTTATGTTCATTTTTTATATAAATAACTTTGAAATTACTAACTATATATACTGGTTTAGTGTGTTGAAGATGTGTGCTTCCTTGCATACAGGAGAATCAAATAATTCTTATTTTTAATGTGAATTATTTAATTTTTATAATTATATGTGCGATTAACATGATATTTGCGATAACATGTCATATAGGATAGGAAGGTGTCATATTGTTGCTTGATCACATGTCATACATGAGCATAGTAGCTATTATGTCTTCAGCGACTAATATGATAGTTATTATGGGATTATTTTGATTTTAAATTATCCTCAAAAATTAATTAATATTTATTATGATTTTTGTTAAAAATCTAGATTAATAATGAAATTAATTAATTTTGAGTAATTAACATCAAGACAAATAATCGTTATGGAGATTATTTTGATTTCAAATCATCCTCTTAAATGATAATTATTATGATTGTTGCAATATAGATTAATAATTAAATCAGCAATTTGGATGATTTAAATCTAGAAAAATAATTAAATTAAATTTCCTAAGAGAATAGTTTATTTTGCGAGTAATTTGTGGATTTTCTGAAATGGTCATGGAATAACACACGCTGCATACAACATTCATGTATTATGATTGTGTGGAGCACACGCTGAGATAAAGTGACCGGATAGGGATCAGTATTTGTACTCTCTTTTATTAATACATAGTGTTTATATCTTTAAAAAATATAGAATTGTGTGATTTTATTTAAAATTATTATATTCTATACTAAGAGAAATAGTAATTATGGTGAGAAAAAATAAAAGATTTTTTTAAATTAAATATTAAATAAAAAATATTAATTTTAGCTAAAATGACTATCCTTTAAAAAAGATAATCATTTTTTCCTTACTGATATTATTTAAAAATAATAATAATAATTTTACTCAAATAAATTAAATTAAACTCTCGAGAGATTGGTTATTGTGCCTTTCATTTTTTTTAATTATCAGTATACCCCCTTCTTAAATTATATATTAGTTTTATTTTATTCCAAAATTATATATCAATATGCTCTTGTTTACCGATAATAACTAGTTTAATGACTTTAATAACTATCAGCAAAGGCTTATAAGAGAGGGTTCCAGCCAAAATCTTTTTATCCCATTTTTTTATCATTTTCTCCTATTTATTTTTCATTTTTATTCCAACCCAGTTATTAACTTTAATAACTAGTATTTTCTACTTGTGCACATGATGGTGTACTTACACCAAAAGAAAACCCAAACATTGCACATGCTTCTACTTACATTACTTGTGGACTATATGTACGGCAACGATATGATCAAACTCATTCTCAACCCCAAAAATACACACATCTTCTGGTTGAATATTATTTCCTTTGCAGAAATCTAACCATCCTTTTGTCAGTATTTGGATCAATGGTTGTTCATGGTAAATGACCGGCCACACTCTGCTCAGTGGATCACGAAGGAACACCTTCATCCCGTCTACTTCTACTCTTCCCCTGGGAGACAAGGGCAAGCGTACTGGCAATTTCTGCAGTAAATACAAGTTCAAATGGTCAAAAACCCAAATAGAAGAATGAGCAACAACATATAAAAACGTGTGTCCCACAAAAAGTGATAAACTTAATGAGAAGTAAAATTTGGCACTCTGTCATATGGGAAATTACAAACATTCGAAAAACAAATTGTCTCTAGGAAAGTGTGTAGCTATCCACAAAGGAAACTCATATTTCTTCCTATCTTGAGAAACGGTAACCATAATCTCAACTCCCACAATCCTAGTTTGTTAGGCAAAATCAATTTATAGCATAAACTATATAACAATGCATAAACACAGGCTCAAACAGGGCTTGTTAATATCGTACAAGAAAATCACTGTCATCCGGCACCACACAACAGAAAGCGTCTACTGATTTGAAGGGACTGTCATTATCGCACTCTTCCTTTATAACCTTTGGCAACCCTACAATCGCACGAAAGTTTTATCCATTAGACAGAATGTGGTAATGTACATTAAATGAGACAAGCAAAAGCGCATGACAAACAAACAATGAGATCGAAAGTGAGTAAGTGTTGTGTCTTGTGTGTGTGTGTTGGGGGGATTCAACACCTGTTGCTCCCAATTCATCCTTGTTATTGTACACATCGGGAGTCACAAGCTCTTTCTTAATCTTTTTAGATATTTCACCTGTAATCATAATGGTTAATTGATTAATTCGGGTAAATCAACGAGCTCATATGAGAAAATACATATAAACTGAGAAACTGTTAATTTACATTACTGCAAACAAGAGTAGGAATAGGAACTGACAAATAATGAGATTTAAAGTGAGTAATAAATTTCAAACAGAAGTGGTGGAAAAGAAAATACCTTTTGCACCTGAAATTTCAAATTCAGATGCATCTGAGGTACATCCTGTACCGAATACCCCTTCAAAGATAGGATCTTTATTATTACATTTGGTTGCATCATTTTGATATATATGGGATCCATTAACAACATGAGAACCAGTTGTAATTTTCACAGTCCCATCAACACCACAGGTATGGTCATCTCTTTTTTTGTCTTCAAATTCTCTATTTCTCATGTGACTTGGGTCTTCAAAGTGTTCTGATATGCGCACAGATTGGGCCCTTCCATTATTACCATCATATTTCGAAATATTCTCCATGTTATTTCTTGTTCCTCCTATATCATCATCCTCCCTGTGCTGCCTTTTCATTTTTGGCACATCCTGCTTGGAGAAAATTGAGGAATTTGGGTCTTGTCTAACAAACACACCATCTGAAACAGGAGAGCCACTTTTGTCCCTACTTCTTTTTTTCTGATTTCTTTTTGTAGAAAAATCAAGCCTTTCACACCCAGAATTATCATAGATCTTGACATCAAAGTGCAATTCATTAATATAATTGAATACCAGAAAATATCCAATTTTAAGGCCATGATCCACTGAAAAAACATTCCATCCTTCCCCAAAAGCAAAAGAACCATCATCATTTGATACCGTAACATTCCATTGTTGCCCACTTGAATCCTTGAGAATGATTTTCTTATTAACCAAGGGTGATACAGTAGAACTAAACTTAGGAGGTATATACTGCAGTTTCAAAAGATGTTCACAAATATAAAAAAGATCAAAAAACCAAAGTCAATATAAAGATAAATTCACTTGTATATTGTTACAGAATCAGAAATTATTAATTAGAAATTGGGAAAATATACTCTTATATTGTAGGAGATGTTCCGTGAAACAATAGACAGTTTTGTGTGCACGTTGCACACACTTGTACATCATTGCGACCCATCTCTTCTCAGTTAATGATCCAAATTCTGTATTTGACAACACAAATGTTTTTAAGAGATAAAAGGAAAAGTCTCAACTTTTATCGTGTAAAATAACAAATGAGAAACAAGAATATTGAATTGATTAACCAGAGTACAATATATAAAGAAATGTTAATGGGCTTAGCCTATATGGGCTTAGCCTATATCTAACTTAAATCTTAATAAAATAAGGAAATAAATTTTCACTAAAAAAAATAAGGAAATAAATCTTTATAAATAATAAAGATATCTTAAAGATATTCTAAAAAAGATATCCTAAAATATTCTTTCTAACATATCGAAGACTGTGTGATCTGTGACCCTTTGACGCCTTTGGTTCTCGGTTGGTCTGACCATGATTTCGGGTTAAATGGATTCTCTCATGAATAATTTAATATGATCATATCATAAGG